>JAXGGA010005000.1:0-82158 GCA_038373865.1 Uloborus plumipes
GATAACACACAACATTGAACAGACTTCACAGCAAAACAGAACAGAAGAAACAAATAAATAATAAAAATGCTTAGAGAATATAAACCAATCCAATGTGTTTACTTCCTTTTATTTTCCCTGAACAACAAATCGCTGTTTATTTGAGAGAAAGCAGAAAGCACTTACTCCTTTCCCTTGAACCACTTCCCAACAATTTGTTGAAAATTATTTCTCTCTTGTTTTCTTTTTTCCCTTCCTTTCTCTTTTCCGCTCTTCAGTTACAGCAGGCAAACTCAAGCAAAAATTTGTCACGAACCCAGGGCCGCCGCTACCAGCGATGGGGCCCGGTACCAATTTTATTGCCGGGCCCCCCATGCACCCCCCACCCCAAATTGCATATTTTTATGCCGTCGTTTCAGCACATTTGCAATTGTAAAAAAAAAAAAAGAGAGAGAAGAAAAAAAAAATTTTCGGAAAAACTTTTTTTTAGTTACGAAAGTGTGCAC
Organism: Uloborus plumipes; assembly: GCA_038373865.1. Classification (NCBI taxonomy): domain Eukaryota; kingdom Metazoa; phylum Arthropoda; class Arachnida; order Araneae; family Uloboridae; genus Uloborus; species Uloborus plumipes. The sequence continues at coordinate 486 of JAXGGA010005000.1, forward strand.
CTGATTTTATTTTCACGTTATTTGTATCGCCAGATGATTTTGAAAAGCGGTGCAATTTCCTTTGCGCAAGCGAGTTTCATTCATTAGTGTTTGTACAAGCAATTGTTACATATTGAGAATCGGCAATGGAAAGCGAGATTTTTTTTTTGAAAACAGCTTTTTTTTTTTGATGAAATTATTGACACTAAAACTGGAAAAACATGTTCATAACCTTACGGGCCCCCCAAAGATCCGGGCTCCAGTACTAGAGGTTCAGTATCCACCCCTCCCCCCCCCAAACGGTGGCCCTGCACGAACCTTATCTTCGTTTCGGAATCCGGCTAGAAGGTCCAAAACCAAAAGGTCCACGAACAGAAGATCCATGTCCAAAAGGTCTGTGGGATAGAAGGTCCACGAGACAGAAGGTTCGCCAGACAGAAGGTCCAATGGCCATTAGGTCCAAGGAACATAAAGTACGACAGCCAAAAGATCCACGAACAGAAGGTCCACATTTTTGGACAGCGATGGCATAAGATCCAGATTCCTTCGTTTTTTAGTTCTTCACGTTCTTCAACTCACTGTCAGTAATGTTTTGTAACTTCTTGAATATTTTTTCCAATTAGAAGGAATCAAGGTATCAGACACAATAAAAGTACTTTTTACCCCCCCCCCTCTTCTTTTTTCTTACTAAAGTGTCAATATTAGCTATTTCTATTAACTGTGCTCTCTTATAAGTGTGTTGACAAGTGATAAATGTCTGGATTATGTCCTTAATTTATTCTGCGATCTTGAGCTGTAGCAGCCTAGCTATTTTGATTACGGCAATTATTTCAAGACTTTTGAAATGTCTTGTCAAATTGCGCATATCGTTTCTCGCTTGCAACATCAACGTTGAGAAACGTTTCTCCCGATCACCCATTATATCCAAAGATATATTGCTAGACTTTTTTTCAAGGAGTGGAAATTTCCCTTGACATTCTCAGAGGAGTGAAATAGTGATCAATTCTGAAAAGAAAAAAAAAATCAATTCTCTCAGGATAAAATAGACAACGGCAGAGAAGAAAAAGATGTGAACTATTTTGATTTGTTACCTATTAGGATGGTTAACAGTTTGAATCGAAAGAACCAAAAAAACATTCAAAAGTAATTTCCTTTTAAATTCAAATTTCTTTGAAATAAAGGCTATGAAACTGTCGAAAACTGAAGAAAACTTTTTGAAATAGCGCGCATTTCGGTTTGCGTTGTTAGTAATTTAGCTGGCGTTGAACACAACGATAATGCAAATTAAACTGATATGCTGCAGATACAGTTCAGTATGCTTGCAAAGAAAACAATGACGTTTGTGAATAAGATACAATCTGTTGATGGCAAAGTAATGTCTTTATCCTATTATCAATCATTATATAAACACCAACACATTGTTTCATCAAAAGCTCAAGAACTATTAAAAGTATTGAAGAGGAAAAATATACCACCTCTCCTACAAGATTCTGCACGGGAAATCATCCATTCAATTTTGAAGTAACTTTAAGACATTTTTCCTACAACTGAAGCAAATTGGCTGTTGAAACACTTACTGGGACGGTCAATCTAATCCCTAAAAAATAAATAAAAAAAAGAAAAAGTGAAACAAAATGTTATTTTTTCTTGTGAGGTTCACATATTTGTTCAGTCCCATGTTTCCAAAAATTGACCACAGATTTTCAAAAGAAATTTCAGAACGCCAAAAAAACTGAATTTATTCAATTTCTATTATGCTGTCATGCTATTGATAAAAGTCATAGAAAATTTAATATCATCAAAATCTGAGGGCAGTGGCGTACTCAGGGGGTGGGCTGATAGGGCTGCAGCCCCCTCCGAAATTTTTCAATCAAATTTTAAAAATTTAAGCTGAAATCATTTATTTTTATTTATTTGTTTTAGCTTTCTTGCTGAAATAAAGACATAAGAACTTTTTTTTTGAAAAGAAAATTAAGTATGGGCATCAAAATGAAAAGAAAGGGAAAAAAGAAAAATTTATTTCTTTTTCCTTTCTTTTTATCTCACTATTTTACTGTATGTGACGTGTACTATTATTTTATAATTCAATTTTGTTGACATTTATTCCAAATATGTTTCAGAAACACCGATTAATAATTGTTCACTCATCTAATTCTGTTAAATAAATTTCAAGAAATATGTGATTGAAACCCAGTTTTAAAAATATAGCAAAATAAATGTTATTAAATCTCAAATTGCTTGCACTTGTTTAAAAAACACCTTCTTCAATAAAGTTTTCAAATTTCAATTTTATCATTTTCTATTTTCATCAAAACGCTTCACTTCTCAACAATAATTATGATGATGATAAAAAAAAATTCCTTAATGATGTATTTTTGTCATCTGAAATTAGCATTGATATCAGAAATTCGAAACATTTACTTTTCTTAGCTACATTTTATGAGGTGCCCCGCCCCTCCTCCCAAAGAGTCTCGGCTCAGCCCCCCCCCCTGAAATGATTTGTCTGCGGAAGCCGCTGTGTGAGGGTATCTATCTGTTTAACAATGTCATCCTTCTTTCTCCCGAACGTTAGTGAAAGAGTCTCACAGATAATTAATGCCTCCCCCCCCCCTCAGGACCTCAGTCCAAATCCGCCCATGGGAAAAAATTGGTAAAAAATAAATCTTGTATGTAAAAAACCAAACATACACACACCGAAAAATAGGTTAAATTTTAACTGCACGAGGGGGGTTGGGGGGGGAGAGGTGCTATCAGTAAAGTAAGATCCTGACCCCTCATAAAAAGAATAATGAAACGCCAGTCTGTGACTCCAAAACATTTAACTTCTCGACCAAAATAGTGTGTTTCAGCTGTCTCAATTTTTTCAGAATTCTGTGTGCATTGGCATGCGGCCCAAAAATAAACTTTATCAATTTCCAATTAATTCCCACAGGTGGAGATCCGGTTTCGGATTCCGAGCGAATTCGGATCTTGCCAACTTCCGCCACCAGGAGTTCCTCGTTCACTTCCGCCACCAATGGGGATTCGCTGTCCAGGATTCGGCCGCATGAAGATCAATCAACAAGATTCGGCGGAGCGGGATCCTCAACCCAATCTGAAGGGGTTCGGCGGAAAAGATTTCTCTCGCAGACAGAAAACGATGACCTCAGGTCAGAGGACCGAGCGTTCTACAATATGGGTTTCTCGCTGTCACCTTCTGACCTTGAACGCAGCTGGAAGCAGTGGCGATCCGGCATGAATGGATCCAACAACAACAAACTCAGGAGATCCAAGAGTGACTGTCGAATTTCAATTCACAGATATCCGATCGATAATTCATACATTGATAAGAAGTATGGCATAATGCCAACGGAGTCGTCTTCGCACAAAGTATGTTTTGAAAGTGTTTTCTCTTTGTAGTTTCTTGTCAACAACTTCCGACGTACTTTGTTTACGTTTTTGCTGTGCCAATTCCTTCCAATATGTTGTCTTAACTCTCAGTTAAATTTTGATTCTTCGCGAAAAAGAAGCTTTTAACGAATGAGAACGTTCGTTTTTATTAAAATACTAATCCTGAATTGTTTTGTAGGATGTTTTAAAAATAAATAAATTTATCTTACTTTTAGGCTATGGCGCGAAATTTGAAGCATTAAGTTCAACGTGTCTGGCAAATATTGGAAATATCTTAGTTCAAGTTTAGTGCCGAAAAACTTGATTTTTTTTAAAATTACAAACATCTCACAAAATTTCCGTTTATTATTATTCTCTTAATTTTCCTACTGAGATGACATCTCTGTGTTATTTAACTTATTTGATGCAAATGTTTAGTCTTGATCGGTCAGTAACTTATTCATACATTTTTTGAACAATTGAAGTTATAACATTGTCTTTTTTTATAAATTTGTTACTGGTTTAAATCTGAAATTATTTTTTATTTGTACAGGCTGTTTATATCTTGTCCCTAAAATTTTCAATTTTAATACATTTTAGTGGATAAGAAGTTAACTTGGTTCCCCACTGGTTCAAAGGGAAAATTCAGTGGCGGATTTGCAGGTTTTGGGACCCCTGTCACATGCATTTTGATTGTGCTTGTATTGTGCCCTTTGTTGATCCTGGATCTATAAAATCTTAATGGTGGGCTTTTTTGTATATATTTCAGGGGCAACTGTGACGTGGTAAATCCGCCACTAGGGAAATTTCTTGTGTGTCAATAATAATCTTAAATATATTTTTAAAACCTTTATTTTATCAAATTCCATAGAGTAAATAAAACTTCTGAATTGTTTTGAACATAGTTTCACCATTTCATTGCTGTTATTATCAATTGCTTAGCCAGAGCTTAGTTTTTACCAGAAACTATAAAAGTCTTATGTTATTAAAATATAATAGATTTGTACGTAATTGGTACAAAATTAGTTTAAATTAAATTTAAAAAAAGTTAGTCTTAAGAATAAAAAAAACTAGTGACAGAAGCAGTTCCTCTGTTACAACAGGAACACTTCATGGTTACAGAGAATGCTTTCAGTATTGAAATATTTAATTCTACTTATATATTAAAGCAGACTGCAATAGCATTCTTCAATGCTGGAAGTGGGTACCTATATGATTATACAAAAGGAACAAATGCGATATCCGACCTAGCCTTGGCGACTTTTTCCTGTTGGCGCCAAAAGACGTCGCCAAGCATTCGATGTACGACGCCAATTATCGCGCAACGATCTTGGCGATGCTCTTTTGGCACCAACAGGAAAAAACGAAGATAAACATGCAAAGTATCCTACAATATTATGCAATACAATATGACACAATATGAAAAGGTTTTTTCAATACACTTACCTTGGATTTTTTATACTTTCCAACTACCGCACAACAGATATATTCTTTCTATTTCTTATTGTCATTGACGAACTGCATCGAGTACAAATAATTTCACTTTTCAATAACCCTACTTCCCTTAAAAATTCCAGAAATACCTCTTTGTTCTCAATTAATTTAAAAATAAACAAACGATTTGGCACCCCGGTACGACCGTAAGTTGGGCAAGAGCTAGAAAAAGTAAAAGACGACTCATTTAACAGTTTCAACTGATATTTTTCTACAACGCTACACACCGAACTCATAATCAGTACAATGTATATGAGACAAAAAAAAATCTAAACAAACAATTTGAAACTTTAATACTCTAAAATAAAGCTTCGGAAAGTTACCTAAATTTTCATCGGAAACTTTATTTTAGAGTATTCAAGTTTAAATTCCTTCAAAAAAACAACCTTCCTTCAAAAGAACAACTTCAAACTGTGCTTCACTCAGGGTTACCATACTCACAGAGCATCACCGCAGCACGCCCATGACATCACAGACATTGCGTTTTGTCCGGGGTGCCATCCGGAAATACTTATCGCCTTCGTTGGCGTCGTAGGTCGTATAACACATTTGTACCATATTTTCCCTTCAGCTTTCCGGACACTCGGCTACCCAGCCGAATCTCACTCAGTTAGCCCGTTTAATTAGGGTAGCTTAATTACTGCCTTTGGCCTTACAGAGTGAAAGAAGATACTTGCAAATTTTGAAGGATATTTTTTTTAAATAAGCAATAGCTTTGACTAGATTTAAAAAAGTGAGTGGACAACATTTTTTTGGGATCTGAAATCCATATTTTAGACTATATTTGAGTGACACAATAAGGACAGACTTCGGAGACAGTGATATGAGTGCTTTGGGACTATAGCTTTAGAAACATAGTTTTAGTATAGTTTTGTCAACGTTAGAAAAACGGGGAGAAAGTTCGAGAGCAATCCTCAGGTAATTCTTGTAAGTTGAAGTTTTAAAAAGAAAGAAAGACATTTTGGGCTGTTTTTGGTGATATATAAAAGTAAAGGGCACATTAATTTTCGAGGAACCAATCAATTAGTATTAATCTCTTTTATCTTTCTACGAAAATTTTATGTAAAATAACCGTTTTGAAATATATTTTTTAAAAACGTAAATCTCAGGAATTCATGTTTATTTTGATCAGTTCCATGTGTATCTTTTTAATGCCTCTCATACACATATCGGCAGGCGTAGAACGTGGATACCTGGTGGAAAAAAAAATGGTTCAGGGCGCCAAATTATTATCCGCTTGTGTGGAATTTCTTGGTCGGACCTGCCCTGGTTAATATGTATCCACATAACATACAATAGTGCTGTTGCTACAAAAATTATTTAATAAAATTTAACTCTCATTGTTACTGAACTTCAACAAAATATTTTAAATATTTACAACACTGTAAGTATTTTGTAAGGAACTGAACGGAAAAAAAACTGAATGGACTTCTGACAATTACACCAACCTCACCCAAAGAATAATGAAGAAATTTCTATAAGGAACTTACTATAAAAAATCACTGGTTTTAGGCTGAGAGAGCTTCAAAATTTGGATTTTTAACGCTCTTTTGTATTGGAACACGATTTTATATTGGAACACACTTACTTCGAATACAATAATATTTTGACTTCAAAATATGCATTCATTCATATAAAACACAATATGATGGTTTAAAATGACTATCAGAATCAAATGGGGAATTTACAGGTTTGGGGACCTGTCACAATTCATTTCAGGGGTCCCTTTATTTATCACAGAGCTTATAAATTTTTTATCATGTGCCTTTTAGAAATTCTAGAAAGCTAAAAACATGTTAGCAAAGGAAATTTTTATCATCAAAAGAAATGAAACAATGCAGTTAGAATTTTGAAAAAAGGTTCATTTAAAGAGTTAAGAAATTACTTATAAAAACTGCTGTATTAAAAATACATTAGCAATACTCATCATTAAAAATATAAGGGGGTGTTATTGGCTTTCTTTTGAATTTTTCCAAAAGTTCTGTTTGAGGATGCATTCTACTCAACAGCGGTTATTTACTGTTCATTGGAAGTTGTTAAATTGTGGAACAACTGTACTATGTTTCTACAAGGTATCCTTTTATATGAATTGTTTCTTGTGCAGGAAAATAGAAGTTTAAAATATTTACTTATATAATTCCAGGCCATCACATATCTGAAGTCGCATTGTGCTTGTAATCTGGCATGGGTTGTTTCATTTTTTACATCATTGATTCCTGTATTGTCATGGCTGCCAAAGTACAGATTGGAGTACTTAGTACCTGATATTGTTGCAGGTTTCACCATTGCCATCTTGCATATACCCCAAGGTAAGAAATGTCTTTCAAAAAATTAGTAGTGAATTTGATTCCAATTAGAAATTTCCAAACATTACCACTGAGAAGTAAGGCAGGCACCTTGTTTGTTCAGTGACAGGGTCCCCACACCTCCCATAAAAACTTTTAAACCTTAATGCTTCTCTGATTTCGATTTATGACTCCCAGGTCTTTAGTTTCCGTTCGTTCGTTCGTTTTTGGGCTATATGCCCAGGTATTTTGATGAGGACTACAATCTAGTGTTTTGCCTCCGTTACATATGATTTTTATTACATATATCTTATACAGACAATGTATGAAAGAATTACATCACTAAGGAAGGGAAGTACATCTGGAGCTAGGGTGGGAGTCGAACCCACCATCTCAGAGTTATCGGCAACACGCCTTAGACCGCTCGGACACTGAGACCCCTCTTTAGTTTCCGACAAGGCTGACCTGGCCTCTCGTCGGCTCTGTTTCCAAAGAAGAGTAGTTTAAAAGCTGATGTTGTACCATAAATATTTGTTGTCCATGGAATTTGCTCAAAAATTATTTGTTACTATATTTTCAGTTAATTTTTTTATTGCTGTTGCTTGTGTGGGAGTTTGAGAAATTGTTGTCAATATTATTTTTAAAGAAAATGACATTGTATTTTTTCACAATATTTTAAAACAGACAACTGGATTCATTTGAAGTTCACAGAAACAAATCACATTCTCAACCGTAACTTCTCCTTTCAGAAATTTGAATATGTATCTACTTATATTAAAAACTGAGTATCTTTCTAACTATCTTTCTTTCTATCTTTCTAACTATCTTTCTTTCTATGTCACGCTTCTTTCTCCTGAACGCCAATGACCTGAAAGTCGAACCAGGTACCGATAGATAGGTAATTTTTCAGGCTTCATTAGTTTCAATTGATATAATTATACGATTTTAATTAGCGAAGATATCAATTAATAAGTAGTCAAGTTTAAAGCGATTAAGCCTAATAAATGATTAAATATGAAATCCATTCTTGCAAACCGTCGTTGCTATGAAACAGTAATAACAATGATAATGAGAATTTTGAATTGAAGGCTTAACTAAATCAAACACGAAACTCATAAGCGGGCCACTTACGTAGAATTTTTATCGCTAGCTACTGGTAATATTTTGAAACATTTATTTGTTGAAGAGCCATCTACTTATATTAAAAACTGAGTGTCTATGTCTGCTTTTTTCCTTTGAGCGAGCTGAACTTACTGAAACTTTCCTCACCATCTTGAAGGCGTGAAGCATCTCAATAATTCGAATGATTTTTTTTATATGGGAAAAAAGTAAAGGCGTGAAGCGCTTGTAAGCGAGCCGCCTTGGCGGGGAGTAGTTTCTTGAAAATTTCCTCACTACTTTAAAGGTATGAAGTGCCCGTGCAATGCCGGGCCACGTGCGTGGTATGTCTTGAAATCGAATGAACATTAAATTCTATTAAATAATATAACTTCAGAATGAGGTAAAAGTTAGAGGGGGAGGACGTTATGCATCAACATGCCGCAGGAAGCTAATCTAGCTGCCCTGGCAGCTAGTGTATGTATATTATTTGAAGAATAGTGACTTTCCTAAAAAGAGGCATTGAACATGATAATTTAGCCTTTTCAGTTATTATATATATTCAGTTATGCACTATTGTTTGAAACGAAAATTACTGATATGGGGGATGGGGGAGATCTGCTAATCTTCGCGTGGGCATGTTTGATTCTGAGACATGCCTGGGTCTTTTTCTTCTAATGTATGAAATTATCTCACTGAATCACTTTTCCTATTCCATGAAATGGTCAAAGAATGATTACTTAAATATTGCTTAAATTTATGCCATTTTAGCTTTTCCTGAAACAATCATGAAAAATGAAATCAAAACCAGCTGTGTTATTTCTCTTTCTCCTACGGCCCCTGCATTTATTACAAGAGCTGCCTTGCCGCATCTTGCAATGGGTGGGCCCCTCCTATTTTTGTCAGTAGGTGTACAGAAAATAATTTTAGTCACTTTTTCTAAAATCGTATGCCCCATTCTCAGTCCACGCTCTACTGCTGCGGTATCCCTAACCATCCCCATGTAGAGTCTTAACTTTCTTCTTCCCGTGAAGTCAATGTTAAATGATTAAGTGTCAAAAATGTGTTGTTTAATTTATGTGGCCAGGAGTTTTATTGATTTATTTTGATTATTCATATAAAGTGCATTTTCAACCAGTAGATGAAAGGACTGTTTTTTCCTGAGAGATTTCAAAGTAATTTTTCAAATTTTTAAAACATAAGTTAATCTCTTAATTTTTGCTGTCACTAATTTCATGAATTTTGGTAGATTGTATACGATCAAAAAACAAGTTACTTGAAAAGTATTGGTACATTTGGCTGTTAATAGATTCCTGTAAATCATTGATTTTTTACTCTAGCTAGAAATAATGCAAATGTACCTGAATGTGAGCCTCTTGGGAAATATGATATTTATTTTTTTTTTAAATGGTGTTATTTATAACAGTGAACAGTGCAAAGCTTTTTTATCATTTATTTTTGAATGAATTAGGTTTAAAGATAGTAAAAAAAAATTGTATTTCTTTTTGTTGATCAATTATGTTTAAGGGGTCTTAGGACTTTTTACGCGCTCCGCGAACGCAAAAATTCATCTTTTTTTTAAACCAATACAACTTTTTTATTAAAGCAAGTAGAAACTAGAAAATTTAAACCCATAATATTCATACATATTTACATTATTTTCCAAAGTTAAAAATAAATTGGATAAAAAATATTTAATTTGTAAAGAAATTTAAATTGGATATTTTTTTAAAATTACGAAAATCAATACTTCACGGAGTGCAGGATATCTTAAAAACTGAATATCATATTCGTTTGAAATTTCACACACATGTTTGAATGAAGCATTTTTATAAGTTATACATCAATTTTTAGATAAATTACCAACAGGAAAAAAATTATGGCATTTTTAATATTTTTTATTTTGAAATTTCAAAAATTTTCTAAACAATTTGAATAATAAATTTTTTCTTTGGTCTGAACTTATGAAAAGTGTGTATAACATTGAAAACAAGTATTTTTCTAATAAATAAAATTAATTTTGTAGGTTTTTATCATGTCTTTTTCGCAGAAGCCTGCGCTCCGTGAAGTATTGATTTTCGTAATTTTGAAAAAATATCCAATTTATATTTCTTTACAAATTAAATATTTTTTATCCAATTTATTTTTAACTTTGGAAAATAATGTAAATATGTATGAATATTATGGGTTTAAATTTTCTTGTTTCTAACTTGCTTTAATAAAAAAGTTGTATTGGTTTAAAAAAAAGATGAATTTTTGCGTTCGCGGAGCGCGTAAAAAGTCCTGAGACCCCTTAAAACTTTGCAAAGTATTCTGCTTCCTAGCAATAAAAATGTACTTATGTTGCAGGTATGGCATATGGTGTGTTAGCTTCGCTTAAAGCTGAAAACGGATTGTATGTTTCATTTTTCCCTGTTCTTATTTATTTTCTTCTTGGAACATCCAGGCACATATCTATTGGTAAGTAATAAACTAGTATTTTCAATTAGATTTTCATAAAGCAAGTGGAGCTGTAATTTGTTTTACGTCAATATTTTATTAGTCACTAAAGAAAACAACAGACAGCTTTTATTGTTGAAGCAAATGCACCCACAGCTCGATCATAGCATCCTAAGACTGCAGTTTCGTCCTTATTATGGACTCCTCAGTTAGGAATAGCCAATGATTGAGCCGGAGGCAAAAATCCTCTTAATGTAGCTAAGATAGCCAACAGCCCTGGCTTATGGGCGGTAACTCATTGCATATTACACAGCTTTTATTGTTGTTTTCTTTAGTGCCTGCATAAATTAGAGGAGTAAACGAATTAATCTTTATGAGTGTATGTTCTGTAAAATAATTTTCTTTCAGCAGTCTTAAGCTTTATGGTGATTGTCAACACTTTTTATAAACTTTTGCAAGTTATCTCTTGTAGTAGGTAGATAGAGCACAACTGCAAACCACCTTCATATTTCATATTAGGCGACCTGGTTTGCTGTTATTTCATATTTTTTCTATATAGCACAAAGAAGGTATTTGATTACTGATTTATTACTTAGATAAATCAGTCATCGATGGCGGACGTCTAATATGATAGTTACGAGGGAAAAATAAATCTATTTTAGTTCTTTCATTTTAGACATTAGGCTGAAGTATATTTAAAAACAAAAAGAACTGTTGATGCTCTTTTTTATTCATGATTTAATTAAATTTGAAAAAGAAAACATTTAACAAATGCAAATTTTCTGCAAGCAATTCAGTTTCTTACTTTTTGCAAGCAAATTAGTTCCAATTTTTCATTTTATGAAATCAATTTTTGTCGACTGCGTTTTTTCTATGTCATGTTACACTTTCTCACCATCACATAAGTTACACCAGAAGTTCTCAACCTTTTAGGCTTTGTGGTTCCTTTTGAACACTGATGTGAGACCCCCACCCCTCACTATCAAATCATCATATGAGAGCGATACAGAGGTGGCAGTAAAAATTTGAAGCTGAAGCTAGTTGGAATTACTTGAGTTAGTTTTGAAATAAAATGACAGATAATTTCTTGGCCCCTTTTTGAACACTGTGTGGTCTCCCCCCCCTCCCCGATACAATTAAATCACCATATGAGAGCAATACAGAGGGGCAGAAAAAATTTGAAACTGAAGCTAGTTGTAATAACGCAAATTGGTTTTTAAATAAAATTACAGATGATTTTGTAAAGAAAATTTAATTACTACACATAGCCTCATTTTGAACATATTCTTATTATGACGCATGTGATTCGCAAATAAGTCAGAAGTAATTTAGGATCTAGATAAGATTGGCATGTTATACTAGTCACTTTCATAATGTAGAAAGATTTATCACTGTTTGTTCTTGACACGCTTTTGAATATTTTGTTACATCAAATTATATTAAGTTGCATCAGGAATATCATGTCCATCCTTGCTCAATATTTTGACTTTTCATCTGTTAATACTGAAAATACAGATTTACTCTGATATATCAATCAAAACTGCACTAAAAAGTTCAAAAACTGTGATAAGGTTGAAAATGTTTGTACGTGATCTCAAGATTGACTAAATTATGTTAGCTTTATTTTTTTAATGAATTTTTTCAATATATTCACTCTCCCTTCTGAATTCTTCTGTGCCCCTCACCCCCCCACACATAGGTTGAAAACATGTGGAGCTCAAAAACAAAAAAACAACATGAAATAAGCTTTCAATCAGAATAAAAAATACTTATTTCTGCCTACTCTGCATGAAGTACATCGATTTAATTTAGTAGGATAACCTTTCATCATTTCCAATCCCCAACTTGAAGTACTTCCTTTATCACAGCAGTTTGGGCAGGCTTTTTGCGAGTATGTGAAGATCTATTTCCTGACCTTGACTTGTACCACATCGATTGTGGAACATGGCACAAAGGTTTTGTCCTAACTGTAAAGGCGCTAGTCAAGCTCGTCTAAAAACATGAAACCAGTCAAGAATATCACTGCTGCAAGATTTGAAGCAGTCTTTAGAATGCTAACCCAGCTATTTTCATGCATCACATGAAACACCTTTTAAAAATTAACCCTCATATGTACTATGGAATCGCCAAGTTGAAGCTTTTTGAAAGTTGATATTGTGAAATTTAAAGTACTGTTGTCCCTGTTTAATCAGGTAACGGATTAACAAATGCCCTGCATACACTTATGAAACATTCTGGAACCGAATATTCCCCATGCCATAGACGCAATGTTAAAGATCCCCGCTTAATTGAATAATGTTTCTTGGAACCAACAGTATTCGTTTAAGCCGGGCAGGCAGTATTGCTTTTGGAAAAAAATTCCAGTTATTTTTTTACTTTAATGTTATATTTTATTTTTAAAACCTGATTAAAAAAATATTTTTTAGGTACTTTTGCCGTTATGAGCTTGATGATGAGTAGTGCAGTGCATAATGCAGACTTTGTAGCTGATAATATGAATGCCACATATCTGAATGCAACAAATACTGCAGCATTCAGTAATTTAAGACCTCCCACTCCATTAGAAATTGGTACAGCACTTGCAATGGGTGTAGGATTCTGGCAGGTAATTCTTTAAATTTGTTTTAAAACCAAAAAAGGGTTGTTACTTTTCTATTTGAACTTCACTTTTAAGTTTAATTTATTTTCAGTCTTATCTTAACTTTTAATTACAAACATTTTAAAATGTTATTTCTGTAAATTTTAATTTCTTTCTCTGAGTTAATTCATTATATAAAATAAGGCTTAAAATTTAAAGTCGATGGCTTTTATTTCCCTTCCGAAGTAGTTTCCGGGCACTTTACATGTCGAGTAAAAATACCCTTGTTATTTAAATCTTTGAATCTTTTGTATACTCCCCAACCTTTTGGCTATTTACTTTCAATGAATAACTTTTTCTAATGCTTTTTCCATCCAAGCTCTTAACAAATACCTAATTTTAGTCCACCAATACAACACAAATATTTAACATTTAGTAAAGGTTTTAAATATGTATCAAAATCAAAATTCAGTTTTTTGTTGAACGGTATTAATGATAAATTAATTTTTGTAAGTATTTTGGCTATTTACTTCCTTGGACACAGTAAAATATGCAAAAGTTTAAGTTAGCAATTATGAAAGAATATATATAATAAATAAAATAAAACTCCGTCAATTTTTTTTTACGCACAGAATGAAAGGGGTACATCTTTAATGCTAATCTAATTTTGCAAAGTGCCCCTTTCAATCTCAATGTGCGATACGATTAAAAATAGAAAAATATATTTCTGCTACTTTTCAGTATAGGTCCACGCCCCATTCTTATTCTTTTCAATTATTTTTTGTTTTATTTATCAAAGCCATGTTTGATCAAAGATACATAATAACAATGCATTTGGCAATACTGTACATTATTTTTCTCTTTAATAAAACAGGCCCTGAAACAAGACTATAAAGATTCCTTTAAAATAAAAAGCTGCTAAATAATTAAATAAGTACAATAATTTGCTAAATCAACTTAAACTGCTCCATTAATACTTCAAATAACTAACTAAATAAATATATTGAGTCAAAATAAACATTAAAAGTTCAATTGAAATGTAAAATGAGAAAAAAGGGTAAACATGGCAATGACATAAATGTAATTCTTCCATTTTGCCAAGGTAGAAAGTATTGAAAAAAGCCAAGCAAAGTGATGTACTTATAACAGAAAAAAGCCATTTTTCTGATCAAAAAATATTCATGCTTTACCCATTTGTGCTTTTGATTGTGTTCATTTTGGTCAATTGTGTCAATTACTTTTCATTCTGAGATGTAGAACCAACTTATCTTGGAGTATCTAACATGGTCCAGATTTAATGAAACATTAATGTACCCCTGTTCAAATGAAACTATACTTGAATGATGATCATCTCTATATAAAAATGGTTGCGTGTATTATGTGTTTGTTCCTTATACAAATCCAGTTTTCATCGGATTTTCATGAAACTTGGCACAGACTCGATGCACTAGAATTCACATAGGCGGGGTTTTGAAATTTAAAAAATATCTAAAAAGCTCAAAACTCAAATTTTTTGTCTCAAAATGGCCATTTTCTTTCTATTTTGAAAAGATAGAGAAATAGAGATAAGCCTTTAAGCATACAAATGGATAAAACTTGACACATTTGAATATGAGTCTATTCCTACAAAGATTACGATTAACAATGAATTATCCATTTGAAGCTCACCTATTTCATTGTTGTTACAAAAAAAAAAAAAAAATACCTTCTTGGATTTTGCACGTTGCATTTTAATCCGTGCAACTCGTGGCATATCCACTAATATTCAATGAAGTTGAAGCTCGGGGCTATTATTACCTATTGTAATGCACTAAGTCTGAATGTTTATGTTTAAGTTAACATCAAAACTTAAAATGAGAGCAAGTTTAATGGCAGTGGGACAAGTTTTATTACTTGTTTGACATTGAATAGTTAAAATATTCATGTCCTATTTCCTGGAAGAAAAGAAAAAGTTGCACATAACAAATTTGTTTTGCTTAATGAACAGAAATATTTTTATACTTTCATGCATATAATTAACTAGAAATTACCAATAAGTACAAGAAAAGGTATCAAAAAGTTATTATTGCTGCATGCTTTTTAAAAATTAGTGCTTGATTCTCATTTTTTTTAAAACTTGATTATTATGCAGTACATTTGGAAAATATAATTGGTGCTATAATTTTTTTCAAAGCTTTTTATGGGAGTGTTTCGTTTGGGATCCTTGACTGTTGTTCTGTCCGATTTGCTGGTTTCTGGTTTCACTACTGGAGCTGCATGTCATGTTGCTACTACTCAACTGAAAGATTTACTTGGTATACACATTGGAAGCTACAGTGGAGCCTTAAAACTTGTATATGTAAGAATTGGTAAAAATTGTGATATCTTTTTAATGACATTTCTTTCAGCTCATTGTTTCAATTATTTTTTGTTTTATTTAATATTGTACTGCTGTTGTGTTTTGATGTATTATAATGCTCATGGTAAATGCATTTATTCTTCAATCCTTCCAACATATTGTTTAAAACAGCTTAGTTTCAAAAATATATGGTATGCTGTGAATATGCAGGGTTTCTTGGTGGTTTTAACCTTACTCCACCCTGTAACTTTTCTTGGGTAACATCCAATGACTGGAGCTATCCTGCTGTGCTAACCGCAAAAGTTGTATTTGCAGCAGAGCTCAAAATTAAATTTTGCTTTTTAAAGTTTTAGCCTTCGTATATTAGATTCATATATGCCTTTTCAGAATTTAGAAATATACATACTTCTCATTCACAAATGACTATAAAATGCTACAAAAAATATTCAGTGATATATGTAATATGATAAATATTTTATTAAAGTGGCGGCGATTAGGGCCTAAAAGTAAGGGAGCAAAAATTTTTTTGGAAGCTGTGCCCTTTATTTTAGGATATCTTTTGGTGACGTAAGAATACTTTGAAGAGTTTTTCCCCTAATTGCTTTGGAATTGTTGTTTTAAAAATGCAGCGTCAGTATAGTTTTGGCAGTGACTGGGGAATGAAGAGGAGGTTTAAGGGCTTCATCGATGTGCTCTCTCTCGGCAATTATTTGAAGCAGAAAAGGGGGGGGGGAAGAAAAGCTCTTCACAGCTTTGCTTGGTGATGTAAAGGAAAGGGTAAGATGTGTTCTTCCCCCCTAAAAATCTCTTACATTTGCATTTTGAAAACACAAATTTTTATCATTTTTAGCAAACTTAGAGGTTTCATGTCTTTAACGAAGATTCTGTGAAGTTAAAGCATTAAAAAATTATTTCAAGCTCTTTTGGGAGACCTTAAAAGGATATAAGAAGTTTAAATGTTCTCCCCCATACATTTTTTGAACTGATGAAGACTAAAAACTTAATCTTAGATTTCCTAAGAAATTTCAGAGAACAATTCGGCAGTCTACCCGGGATTTTTTCCAAATTGAAGTTTTAAAAACGTATTTTTATGCTATCATTATTGTTGTCGGGTAAAATGGTTTTTTTCCCAGATTAAATATAGATACATATGCTGGAATGTTAATAATGCAAATTTAGGCCATCTTGGAAGATAGGGGAAAGAAAGTGTATTTGAGAATATTTTTTTTTAATTGATGTGTTAAAATTATAATTTTGAGCTATCTTTGGTAAAATCTGATTTGGCTGATCTCTCTGGAAAGGTTTTGAAATTTCTCTTAAAACCCCCATCTCTTAACTCTTAAAAACCCATAGGCTATCATTGATATGAAAAAAGTGAGGAGGTGGTTGCCCCCCCCCCCCAATCACCGCCACTGTGTTATTAAATTGGTAGATGGGACATTTGTGCTTTTTACAGCAGTATTTTGGACTGGCCTGCACACATTAGTTAACAGTGGCAGTGCTACACATGTGCAAACTGTGATGCTCTGCAGCGTCTGTGCCTCTAGGGGCTCCTCAGCATATTCTAAAAGTATGGGGTTTTATACAAGAGCCTCACTAGGTAACTCCTATTTCACAGGACCTTGCCTGTGCACTGCTACTGTGAACTAATTGAGATAAGATAAAAATACATTGTCCTATATAGTTCTTTATGCTTATTATACATATTAAGTTAAGAAAAGTTAAGTGCCCTCTTCAAAGCATTATGAAATATTTTATTTCCGGTATTAATTAAACAAGGAGTATAAAAATCCAAATGAATAAAACTTATTAAGCGGTCAACATGAATAGTAGTTATTGAGCTACACGAATAGTAGCAATTTACATTAGTTTAACTTTTTAATTTTGAAAAAAATGTATTGTATTTAGATACTTATTTACTTTTAGCGTGACAAATTCTATTTCATGTGATTCAGCAGCTTTTTAGAGACAAATATATATTTTTCTTCACCAAAATAAGGAAGTTTAAATTTAAATATGGGAAGACCAGATGCTTCAAACCTTGAAGTTTTTTTTTTTATAAAATGCACTGGAAAGTGTTTTATATTTTTCTTAATTTTATTTAGTATTTAGTCTTTAATAATATTTTACAAAATTATCATTCTATGGAGGAGTGATTATTTTTATTTGCATTTTCAGTTTAAATTAGTGTTTATCATTTTCCTTTAGATGCTGAGAGATATATTTCAACAACTGCCTCATTCTAATGCTGCTGCTGTGATTATTTCAACTGTTGCTTTATTCGTTTTAATTTTGTTCAAAGAACAAATTGATGGAAGGCTTAAAGGAAGACTTAAAATGCCTATACCTATTGATCTCATTGTTGTAAGTTCTTTTTCTGAAAAAAAAAAAAAAAACTAGTTTTGTAAGATTCAATTTATTAAAATGAATGTGTATCAAGCACAAAATTTTGCATTTGGTAAATAATTTACTAAATATATAGTTATGTTTTGCTCTGGCTAATTGTTACAAATATAAGAAGTAAATAAAACTATGCAAGAGAGTTGTTTGCGTTACTAAACGTGTTTGTCAAAAGAATAACACTAATTTATGATTTTCTTCACAAAATATGAGGACTGTAACTTAGTTCCCACTACCAATAGCATTCTGGAACCCAACTCGGTCAAGCAGATTGTCACAAAACTTGGTAAATGCCCTAAACATGACATAAACTTAAAAATTTACAACAAAAAAGGGTAGAAAAAGCTGCTTAATTAGGAGAAAATACCTCTTCAAAATGCATAAAAATTAAAAATTCAGAATAAGTGAAATTTAGCACCTAAAAAATCATTTGATATTCCCCAGTTGCAGACAGAAAATTCTAGAATCTAACACATCCGCAAAAGAACAATAGCTTTATACAAAACAATACTGTTTATAATATATTTGAGTGTCGTTGCTAGGATGTAGTTCTCGTTAGTTGAACTTATATTACTGCTAATGGTATTACCACTTGTTTTACTACTTTTTCTCTTAAAATCGTTATCTATTTATACATTGAATATTCATAATGACAAAAGTTTTATACTTAAAATTGATTCTTTATTATTTTTTGAGTTGTGTGAAATTTTCTGTTTGTTAAGAAACAATATTGAAAATGCAATATACTGCCAACTCAGCTATTTCGATCCATGAACTGCAGTTTCGTGCACGAAACTGCAGTCCATGGATCGAAATAGCAGAGTTGGCGATATATTGCATGTTCTTGCCTTAGCCCTTGCCTAGGGGCGGTTACTCACTGCTTTATAATGTTGAAAATGTTTATAATTTTTTATTTTGAATTGCTTAGGTTGTTCTGGCTACCACAGCTTCTTATTTTGGAAATTTTTATCAAAAGTATGACGTTTCTGTTATAAAAGATATTCCTCTTGGGTGAGTTTTTTTTTTTTTTAAATTTCTTTGTAATATTACAGTACGTTACCTATACCCTTACTAATTTTTCATTCAACTTTTAGGATACCACCTCCAACAATGCCTAGAGTTCAAATCATCCCCAGTTTTATCACAGATAGCTTTGCTATTGCTATTGTAGCTTTTGTCATATCATTGTCTATGGCGAAATTATTAGCCAAAAAACACAAATATTTTATTCGTCCGAATCAGGTACTGAATTATCTTTTTAATTCTTGTTAATTTTTCTTTTGAAGTATTAATTTTCGTTTTAATATTAATTGAGCATACATTTCTTTATTACTTACTTTATTTCTTTATTACTTAGGAATTAATTGCTTTAGGCTGTGCAAATGTTTTTTCTTCATTTTTTGCTTGCTACCCTTGTTCTGCTTCATTATCTAGAAGTTTGGTTCAAGAACGTGCAGGTGGCAAAACACAGGTAATAAATATAAAGAATGGTCTAAGTTTATAATATGATTATTTATTTGCTCTCATTTGCTGATGAGTTTTATTAATTTTAAGTATCTTATGTGTAACTTTATCTACGCTTAAGGATCTTTTGATATTTCACCTTACTTACATAATAAGCAAAAAATTTAATCTCTATATGCTATTTATTTTAAGAATTCTCATATTTTTCCCCCTCTGTTTAACTTAATTTTTGCCTCGAAATCTATTTCTTTGCCCCAAAATTAATTTCTTTGCGTCAGCATTTGGTTTGAAAATTCTTATAGTATTTTTCCTTCTTTTATCATTGTACTCTCCATATAGAGCTGGACTTATATCTGTCTTCAAGAAAAAACTTATATTTAAGAATAGTTCTTCCATTTTATTTGAAGTTTTCTTTAGTTAGCTTCACTATTTTACCCTTTGATTGCTATGGCTCTTTTATGCATCTGTTGTTACAAAATGCAATCTTAGATTATACTTGTGAAATTTGAAATTATTGAATCATTAATATTCTTATTATTAGGTATTTATTAAAATAAAATTTTTGTTTAAATATGGATTTTTTATGTCATTAAGTTATTTGTTCTATTATTTTTATTTTAAATATCCAAAAACAATCAGTGTAACTATCAAATTATGACACCTTGAATTTTTACCATTGGTAAAATGATGGTTGATGTTTAAAAAACTGGCAAGTTTCTTGTAGGAAAACATTAATACTGTTTCATATTTTCATTTATAGTTATCAGTACCATCATACAACAACTTGTTATCTAGTGTTGGAAGAAATAGTATGGGACGTAGAAAATTGGAGAAAAAGTATCAGAACATTGCATTTGTTAAACAAAAAAAAAAAAAAAATAAATACAAAAATTAAAATTAGAGGTTGAGTAGCTTCACCATTTTTTTTTTTTTTTTTGTCGTGTGCTAGCCAGGCTTGCAATTTGGAGTGCGCTGCTTCACTTTTCCAACTGTACCGTAATTTGTTGTGAAGTCCGACTTCCACTGTACATGCATGCCATAGGTACCCGTTTATAGGGTAGGCAACCTTTCACACAACCACACAAAGTAAGGACAAGAACAGGATAGAGCAAGCACATCCTGCCCAAACCGGGACCACTCCATCCGTGGTAGACTGCTCTGACCTCTAGACAAGGTGGCCGCAGCTTCACCATTGATATATTGAAAATAAAGTTTTTTGGATACATTTTGTGTCAAGACACTACTGACAAATTCCATACTTCGCAAAATAGTATTCAGTCCTCGTCGCTAAAACTAGTTGCACCTTGCTCAGAAGAGTTAAAACTTTAATGCAGTTAGCACAGTTAAAGGTTTTCTTATATGAAATATGATATAGACATGGACTATTGGCATCATGACAACAAATATCTTTATTTAAAAAGTAAACAGTGCAATAGTAATGCCTCTTAAATACTAAATGCCTAGTACATTTGCTTTACTACAGTCGTCGTTGGTTCCACTTACGGCAATCCAATAATGCCGTTGTTACTTTTTGATTGGTTAATTTTTAAATCTAAATTCAGAAATGAACCAATAGTTAATTTCTCAAAGAACTCCGGTAGATGGCAGTGCTTTGTGAACCAAGGGCATTTTGCAGCGATTGGCGATGGATCTAAACAATATTTGAATTAAATTTTTTGATTGGTTGATTTTTAAATTTAAATTTAGAAATGAACCAATCGTTAATTTCTCTTTCTCGAAGAACTCCTGTAGATGGCAGTGTATTGTGAACCAAGGATGAAATTTTGCTCTGTGCTAAAAACCAGAAAGTTGCAGGCATTTAATATTTAGGAGGCGTTGGCGATAGAGAGATTAAATACTTCAGTAGAAAGTAGCCTTTGTGATTGCTATTATGAAATAGCCTTTCATAATAGCAATCACAATATGTTTGCCGAGTTTTACATTTCACTTTTAGTGTGCAAGCGTCGTAAGCATGAACTTCTCTTCTTGCTGAAAAAATTATTCTAGCTGATAAATATCCGTATGAAATTAGTTTAAAAGTTCGCCATTGTCAAATTTTTCTGATTGTATATGAAATTTGCCTTTATGAGAGATTTTATCCAAAATTTTATGTGTTTTATATGGCCGTAGATTAATCTATTTTCGTATTTACGACAGGTTGCTGGAGTTGTTTCTTGTGGTCTGCTACTTGTTGTATTATTGGCCTTAGCTCCTATGTTTTATTCTCTGCCTAAAGTAAGAATGCTACATATAAATTTAAATAATTACTGATGCAAAAGTGCTGTAAATTGCTTTTATTTAGTTGCATGAGCCTACTGTTTCGTCTAATGATTTGTTATACTTAATTGAAAAAATATTTAAATATGTGAATGTTTTTTAACAGTTATGTGATTTTCTAATGACATGCCTTAACTATTTCAAAACCATATTCTTTAAAAATTAACCAATGAACCATTCGAGTTTACTTGTGCTAATAAGTTCTTAAATTACTTACCATCTGCATCTGTAGGGAAAAAAGCTATAACAGTTTTCATTATATTTACTAGACCTGGATACAAAAAGGCAAAAAATTTGTTATATCGGCACCAAAATTGTGCTTTTCAATGTCCAAGAGTGTGTTTTCTACAATTGACTAACGTGATAAAATCAAGAGTTTGGTTTATTTCCCTAACTCTCCTCCGTACTTCTGTCAACAAAAAATGCTCTGCCAATATTACCATAAGAATTTTGTCAATCTTTAAGTCTTGTTAATTACCCCTTAAAGCTCCTTTTTATGACTCAACTTTAGTGTTTTATTTGCAGTGGTGCAGAAAATAACTGCAAAATTTGTGTGAAAGTGCTTAAATTCATTCAATTCCGAAACAAGACGAACACCTGCTGAACATTTGATTTAATCAATATCTTATCATTTGATGCTGCAAATCTCAAGATTGTGCTTCTCTAGTTTGCAGATTTATGACAAATATATATGTTGCAGCAAAAATTTCTTGAAACATATTTATCATTAACATGAAAATATTCTACATTATTGTATTTGAATTTCCGATTTGTAGGCCTGTTAAATTATTTTTTTTAACAGATGTGAACAAAAAATTTAAACCCTCTTTGTTTCTATTAAATCAAACGATTCATGTTCATTAATTTATTTCAATCATTCTTTGATTTGCAAACATATTTTCATTTTCATGCATCTTTTGCTTTTCTTCTTTTTGTAGTGTATACTCTCATGCATTATACTAGTTGCATTAAAAGGAATGTTCCTACAAGTTAAAGATTTTTTTAATGCATGGGGCATTTCCAAAGTTGATGCTGTAAGTAATATTTAATTTTAAGTCAGTATTATATATACATTTTTTTCTGTAAAGTTAATTTTATTATAAGAAATGTAATTTATTACAGCTTATTTGGCTTGTTACTTTCTCGTCAACTGTTTTGTTGGATATTACTTATGGGCTTTTAGTTGGAGTTATATTTGCAATTTTATCTGTGATACTTAGAACTGTGATGTAAGTTTTATTTGATTTCTTCCTTTTTTCAATTTTCATATTTCAAACTTTATTTCGATGTTTAAAAATGTGTTCTGGAATGTGTGTTGAAAAAACGTATTAAATTAGTTTGGTAGACCTTTTCAAGTTTTTATCAGTGGCGTAGATATGTTTGAATTTGAAGGGGGCCGAAGTAACCAAGTGTAGCCATCTTATTTCAGACTTTCCTTAGGGAAAGGGGTAGTGGTTCGGGAACCCTCTACTGGAAATGTTTTAAAACTGATGTCCTGAAAATCCATTTTACGCTATCTTTTGTGATGTTAAGAAAAAAGTATGGATTCGGAAGCTGCCCAACAAATTTTGTGACATTGAAGTTTTAAATTCGCAATTATGCTATAATTCGTTTAAAGAAAACGAGGGGTTTAGGTACTCTCTCATAAAATTTTCGAAATTTAAGTGATAGAAAGATGTTTCAGGGTTCTCCTGGGAATTTTTCGCTGTTGAGCCTAACTGCAATTTTAAATTATCTTTGTTAATGTATAGCGAAAGGGGGAGAAATTCGAGACCTTTCCTTTTTGAAAACAGATTTTAAAATTATTTCGGGACAATTTTCCTTGATTTTGGGAGGGGCACAGCCCCCTGGGCCCACCCCTTTTATACGCCCTTGGTTTTAATTTATATTTTTCCTAATTTTACCCCACCAGCAATAAGTCAATGCAAAAAGTAACAAGTGGATAAAATCGTTAAAACCAAATAAAAACCGATATTGCTGGATTGATTCTAGAAAATATTTTATTGTGCCATTTAGGGTTAATTATACAACAATAATGTTAGAATTTAATTTGGATAATTGAAGTAATTTTTCAGTGAAATTTAGGTGTACAGGATTGTCAAACTGAGCTTTCATAAAATACTAAAATATGTTATCTCATCATGTCATATATAATGTAAAATTATGTTATGTGTAAGATGTTATATTATAAGTAATTCTTTGTTTATCACAGCATGTAATCAGAAGAAAAATTGCTTCTTCTCTAATGTTTAAGTTACATGTTAAATTTCTCATAAAACTGCGAATTGGTATGTAAAATTTATTCAATCAAAAAATGCCTTTAAACCATAGAGGATTCAACAAAAGATGTTCCATAAATAAATAAAATCATTTAGAAATAATAACACAGGTAAAAGCAGTGGAAGAAATTACATGCGTATTGCATATGCTTTGTACACTTTTTTGTTACCATGCAGGATTTTTTTCTCCTCTTTTATTGTTTTTACACTAGTTTTTTTAAAGATTTAATTTAAACTTATTTTTCTTCTAAAGAGTTGCTTCTGCGCAATATTTGTATCACTGACATTACTTTAATAATTAATTTGCTCATTATGATGTTTTTAATATTTATTATAGACCTTCTCGAACAATATTGGGTCAAATACCTGACACTGATATCTATGTAGATATTAAACGCTATGACTTGGTAAGTTCTGCTTTGCAAAACAGAATGCATTACATATTAATTTATAAAATAACTGCATTCTATTTTAAGGCTTTTTAAACATATTTCTCCCACAGGCTCAAGAAGTTGATGGAATAAAAATCATTCATTTTGAATCTGCTCTGTATTTTATCAACAAAGAATTGTTTAAAAATTATATAGAGAAGCATGTTCCACTGGAAGTAGAGTAAGTTATTTTTCTAGCATTTAGTTATGGTTTCTGTCTTTATCAATTAATGATTCACTTTTAATGAGATGGAAGTGTTATTTTACTTCTAAGTATTACCTTTCTGGAAAGAAGTCGAAAAATATTAAATTTGATGAAATAAATTTTATGTGACTTAACATCTAGGGTTTTTTTTTTTACTTTTTTCTCGTACAAAGAACAATTTTCTCAAGTTTCTATGTTCCTGTCTTTTCATGGCAGATTTCAAAGCTTAGAACAATTTTACTTTTTATTAAAATGAAGCATAAACCATTTCTACCTTTGTTTGCTATTACAATGAAAGATACATAAATAAATAAAAAAAGCTTCGAGTTTGCTGGTAGTTCAAGCCATAGGAAGTTCTCACAGCATTCTCAAGAATTTGGGACCCAATGAAAACTTAGAGATAAAGGAATATTTAAGTTATAAATTGAGTTATCGAGACTCAATTGTTCATATAGATTTTCATGTGAATTGTTATGTCTTTCTAAGTTTTCCTTCTTTTTACACAAATAAACTTGCGACTTGTTACCAAATGGCGATTATGAAATTCAGCCTGATGTTTACATCATAACATTTCAAGAATTTTATTTGCTGCGCAACACCATCATTAGATTTTTTAAAAGTTATACACTCACTGCCAAAAGTTAAGTACAGAGAGGAAAACTGCAAAAAATGGACAAGTAATGCTTTGATTAACAATAAATGAGGCAGGAAAGTAGCAAATATGTTTATGCAATAAACAAAACACATAATTACATGCAGAGATTAAAAAAAAAATAGTAATTTTTCTTTAATTATATGATACGCCATTTTAGAGTCATTTACAAAATGCTGTATAAACTAAACAAACAACAAAAACTGACATTAATAGGGTAGGTGAGCACCCCTCATCTGCATACAAAGCTTGCAGCGTGTCACCATGCTTTTTATGAGATATCAACCATCGCAGAGTCGAGTAATTGCCATTCCTCCTGTAGAGCAGTTTCCAGCTCTGTGACAGTGGCTGGGGCTGAGACACGTCTACACACAGCACGGTCAAGGGCGTCCCAAAGGTTTTCAATCAGCTGAAGGTCATACGAGTGCGCTGGCCAGTCCACACGAGCAATTATCTCCCCCTCCAGGTGGTCGTTGACTAGGGCCCTCTCTATGTTGACGTGCATTATCATCCATTAAAACGAAAGTAGGACCCACTGCGGCTGCGTACAATCTTACAGTGGGGTCTAGGACTTAATCCCGATACCATATAGCCGTCACAGATGCCTGTCTGTAGATTTGCAGGTCGTGCGATATCCCAACAAAATCCCTGCCCAGACCATGACACCTCCAGCTCGAAATGCGTGATGTTCGACAATGTTCTGGGGCTGATTGGGTGTTCCTTGCTCTCTCCAGACCCTTGCACGCTTGTCATCGGGTTGCAGCGCAAATCTCGACTCATCTGTAAACATAACGTTACCCCAATCAGACACAGTCCTACTCACATGTTGGCAGCACCACTTTAACTCGCGCCATGTTTTGTCACACGAGTGCTCGAGTGGGGTCGAAAACGACCCCACGACCCCAATGATTTTCTTCATTTCTTTTCCTTTTTTTTTATGACTTCTTTATTTTATTTTATTCATTTGTGTTTTTTCACTAACAGAGACTTCTACAATGATTAGTTTTTGATTTGAAATGCATAAAGAAAGTATTTTATGAACCATTACGAAAATGCTCCAGCTCTCAAACACATCAGTAACATTTTTTGCGTTTCCCTTTGATGCAGGAAGAAAAATACTTATATTTCGAACTGGAGTACAAACATTAGCTCTGAATTTATTTCTTTGCCAAATAGTTTCTTTATCTCTTCCAATAAAGATATCTGTATCAGGATTATCAGAATTTTCGCTAAAAGAAAATTTGCTTTCAATGTCATAATCACTAAAATTTTTTTTATTGCTGAACCTTCATGAAATGACACATATTCATCACTTTCTCCATCAGCTAGTAATTAACTGTCTTCATCTCTTGTTCATATGGAGTCGGCATCTTTTCTTTGTTATAAGCAGTGCAAAAGCAATTGAAAAATATGAATTTTGCAAGGACAGAACTACATAATCATTGTGAACGACATGCTTGTTAACTGAAAATCATGGCTAGAAGAAGGATTGCTGACAACTACTTCCTTTGCACAAAATGTTTTGACATTCTTTGAATGGAACCGACTCCACAAATACCTGTCCCGTTCTGAGAACTTTACTGACGTCAGTACTCGCGTACGGTCGTAAAAGACTCCAATCGCAAGAACCCCCTAGTGTACAAGAATTAAAAGGACTTAAGAAAATTCCAACCACACCCACATATCAATCAAGGACACAATATTAGCTACCCAAAAGATGATTTCCTTATCTGTCCATGAAATTCCAAGAAATGGAAACAAAAATGGCTGGGATCGTTTTCGACCCCGCGCAAGCACTCCCGTGTTAATCGTACCCCTCTGGATTGGACAGAGAGCGGAACACAAACCCGTGGTACCCGGGCATACAGGCCATTCATGTGTAGTCTTCAGCACACAGTAGCGGAAGATATTGTCTTACCAATGGCCGCTGCAACCATAGATGTCGAGTGGGTGAAGGTTGCTCTTCGGTTCCGCTTGGCTACCATAACAATATAAAGATCTTCTGAGGAGTTAGTGACCCTTGGGAGACCTGTCTCAGGTCTTTGGATAACTGTTTGACTCGTTAGGAATTGTTTCCATAATCTTGAAGTGACGGAATGATGAACGCCAAAAAAGGACAACATCTGTGATTAATTGTCCTGCTTCAATACGTCTGACATCGCGCCACCCCTCAGAATCTTCCATTCGTCGTCTGGAAGCCATACAAACACGTCTCTTTTGCATATTTCTCGACACGAAGCCCTGATTGACTGTTACTTAACTTATTTGCATACTTCCAGCTACCTCTGTAGCGAATAGTAGCCTCTCTACTTCAGATTGGCTTTTGGAAATTTAAATTTTTCTCTTCATGCTTAACTTTTGGCAGTGAGTGTATATACAGTCCAACCTTGTTAACACGAACTCCAAGGGACCTTTAAAATCAGTGCATCTTCACCATAGTTCATCTTATCCAAAGAGCAATACTCAACAAAAGGGAAGGATCAGCATTGTAGTTTGTTTTAAGCATGTTCAAATTAACAAGGATTTATTCTGATAAAATATAATGTTTTAGCAAAAGTCAAATTTTTCATTAAAATGTGTTTTGTTTTTTAACTTCCATAAAATCAAATCCTTTGGAATAATGAAGTTAAACTAGTAGCAATTTTAAATGTGCAAAAATGTAATTTATGCTGTTGATTTTAGAATTACTGTTTATACTGATTTTGATATTTTAAATCTTATACTTTCAACATATTCTGTTTAGAACTGCTGACGATTCTGAAACTAAGAATCCAAGGCCACAAATTAATAGGATAATTATAGATTGTTCCACATTTACATTTGTGGATATTTCTGGGTTAGAAGCTCTTTTAGAGGTAAGTTAGACTTTTTGAGTAGTAAATATTTACATTTTTAAAAACAGCTTTTTTTATAAAATGCCTATTTTGTTAAGCCATCTAGTCTCAACCAAAAATCTCAAAATAACTTTCGGAGTCAAAACTTATGCTATGTTTTCTGAAATTTATAAACAGGAGTCAATCCAGAGGAAAATTAGTGCTGTTAAAGAATCCTTCACAAAAATCCGAAAATTAAAAACACTTCACAAGAGTCTGTGATTAAAAAACGATCGGGAATATTTCTAGCCATAGCTATTTCTCAAAAATTACATATTAGTTTTAACAAAATTCTTAACTATTTTTCACAAAATTCCAAAAACAAAATTTGGCAAACAATTCTGGATCGACCCCTGATAAGGAGTGGGAGATAAGTTATGGAATGGGCATAGAATGTTTTGATATATATACATTTTCTAAATGATTCATGAGATTTCTAAGGATTGTCTTTTTATGAGAATCTGACCTACACAGGTAAAATATGAAAATATATGTATTCTCTCAAAGTTTTTTAACACATTCTATTAAAATTCAATATGTTGGTCACATTATACACACTCCAATAGTAATCCAGCTCCCTTCAAGCTTTCAATAACATGTGAGCTTCAAAGTTCTTCATAGCAGCAATGATGGATTTCTGTAGTATGTGATTTCTTGGTTTGTTCAGTTATGTGAAGGAAAATGTTTTTGCATCCCAAATGCCAAACACTATAACCTAATAACTTAAATAATGTATTAGAATTATTAATAAAAAAGACTAAATGTGTATATATAATTTGCACTTTGATTTTTAAGATGTAGAAACAGGATTTCTCAAACACATTAACAAATAAAATACTGCTTGAGCAATTATCTTATATATTATTTTCAATAATCAATTTCTTAAATAGATATTAATGTTAATTCTTTAGAGAATGATAGCATTTATTATTTGTATTATTACAGTACAATTGTAGCCAAACACTCATGAATTATTTTTATTTTGTACAGATTTTGGAGGGAAGTTAAATCCAATACACCATTGTGTATGACCATGACCCTTTATACATTTGTTTGTTAAAATATGATATAAATTACCTGTAAGCATAAATTATTTTTTAAATAAAGAACAATAAAAATTATTTGAGAATAGTATGGTTCAACATTTATGAGGGAGCTAACATGTAGATTTGTATTGAAATGTACAACACACATTTCGACAATTGTATATCACATTTGATTAATAGAATTTTTTTTTAGCCCTGTGAACATTACTGTATATAAACCTTTATTTAAATCATCTTTTATTTTATTTTTTAGGTAATGAAAGAATATAAGGATATAGGCGTAGTGGTATTTTTATCAGGATGCTCAAGTAAGTTTTGTAATATTCTTTTTCTTATCAGTCTCTTAGATAAAAGGATTCCATAGTTAAGCTAAGTTCTTTAAAGTTGTCTGCAGACAAAACTATTGCTCAGAAATTTACAAAAGTTTGTGTATGACATATCAACGGGATAGGGTTTGAGCAAATATCAAAATTGTTCATTATTTCTACTCCAGAGGGTGCTTTTTAATGAAGTACACATTTATTAGTTTCATTATTTGGATTTCACCATTTTTTTGACCACCTTCCCTAGAGAGAGCTCCTCCATGTTCAGGAAGCTTACCTAGGGTTTGGCAGGGGTGGCTCTCACCAGGGACGATTTATTTCTAAAAAAATTATGATTTTTTAGTAGAATCTTTTAATGAGAATGTTAGAGAAAAAACATGAAAAAAAAATTGGTAACAATGCAGCTAAAAGGGAAACTGAAACACTGCCTAATACCAATAGTGTCATAAGCAGACAACTTTAATGTACAGTTATTTAATTATGGCTATATATTCCAATCATTTTTATGAACACATGACTAAATATTGATAAGTTTACGAGGCTTGCAGCCTCTTGTTGGCCCTGTAAAAATGATTAATGTTATGTTCTTCACCAATGTGAGGAGTTGTTTGCTCACTGTGAATTGTAGAATGAGTGATTTGGCTTGAAAATAGATTAAGATAATTTTTCGATTTAAATGTTTATGCAATTTTTATTTAAAATATAGTATGCAAAATTTGTATCAACTATAGTATCTATATAACACACTTTGCTGCATTATATTTCACCATTCATTTCAAAAAACAGATTAAATAGTTAAAAATTTTCTCTTAAAAATGAATATATGAGATATTCTACAGGTCATGAGTAGACAACTCATTAGATTGATGGACTTAATATAATAAATTAATAATAGGCTGTGATCAAGTCTTGAAATGTTCTGTTTGATGCTAAAGGATGTAAAAATCATTAAAAAAAGAATGATCAAAAATATAGGTAAAATTCTCCATACTTTGCAGGTTTGATGGCAATTCTCAAAATTCCCTGCTTTAATGTTCATTTTTGAATTCCCTATATTTCCGTTTTTTCAGGTTTATCTGTGGGGCTGCAACGCAGCTGTCATAGGCTCAATAAAATACATTAAGATCATGCCATGCAAACAATTATTTACACCAAAAATTATTAGATTTTGAACTAAATGTGTTCTTCCACAGATTAAATAGAAACTTGTAGCAGTTATTTTATTCATTAGTTTTTGCTCACTTATGATTTTCAAACATATTATTGTTGAAGTAGTATTAAGGTTTTTATTTATATGTTTAATATTTTAACAGTTGCAATGCAAGGTGTAATGGAGAAAGCAAACTTTCAAGACAAAGTTCCTCATCATCCTGCAATATTTCCAACTATTCACGATGCAGTAGTATACAATTTTCAACCTCCGATGAATGTATCAAAAAGCTGATAATTTATTAAGTGTATGATCATAGGACACTTTGTATTTGTATTGTATGGATGTTAAGAAACACTATATTTTTTATGATGTTTTAAATTTTATCAATTGAAGCATCTAGAAGCAAGGGGTGTAAGTGCATATTTCTAAAAAACTTAAGAAATTATTATAATTGGAGTATTAATAGGAGTCACTTGCATCAGTTTTGGCTAAGAGATTGTACTAGTAGCCCGGGTAGGTTTTGCTATGTACTACGAAGCACAATTATTTGAACAGAAGCCTATCAAGGATCTGAATTTAGCATATTTTAGTCCAAACTTTAACTCGCGAGAGGTCGAAAACGATCCCAGCTATTTTTCTTTATATTTCTTGGAACTTCATAGCCAGATAAGGAAACCATCTTTTCGGTAGCTGCAATTGTGTCCTTGATTAATGTGAGGATTTGGTTGGAATTTTACTAAACCATTTCCATTCTTGCAAAAGGGGGGTCTTTTGCGAGCGTTGGGGTCATTTTCAACCATCATTCGAGCGCTCGTGTGACAAATAACCGTGCGAGTTAATACTTAGGTCCTTTTGCTTCTCACTGCCTCAATTGTGTAAAAAAGGCATTGCAGGAAGAAAAAAAAGAGCTTTAAAAGTTTTAGATGCTGAGATTTTAGTTAGGATTTTAACTAATGTTTCAGAAGTGGCATAAGCCCTATATTGAGAGCTTTGAATATTATTTTTGAATGTAAACCATTTTATAGGTGAAGATTTTAGACTCTTGAGAAAAAGTCTCAACAACTATTTACTTAATTTTTCTCATATATGAAATTCCTTCTAACCAGCATAAATTCTAATGGAACACAAAAAACCTTAAATCCATTATTTATTTCAGAAAAATATTTCATACTTCATCACTTGTTCATTTTGTACAGTTGCATTTTACGTGATTTGCATTGTCATTGAAAACTGTTTCAAGTGTAACTATTCATCAGTTTATTATTATTTTTTATTTTGCTTTCATGTTTTGTTTGCTGTATTTTGCTCAATTGCATAAAACTATCTGTTTTGAAAAATCAATCCTTCCAGTATTTTGTGATAAAATAATAAATTATTGACTCTTTCTTTTTGAGTTTGAGTACCTAACAAGTCTATATTTGGAAAATAAATTAGAATGTTAAATGAGTATATATATGTTTTTACTTGAAAGATTGTGATATGTAGATGTATTATTATAAGTGTAACTTGAGGAAATAAATGAACAATTTTGAAAATAAAATTTTAATTTCAGATTCAAAAAAAAAATTTGTTTTATTTCCCTTGAAAAATTTTAAAATGTTACATGCAAGATGAAGAAAAAATTTCAGATCTATATTATTGCTTTCCCTAAACGTAAAAAAAATTAATTGAAAAATTTAGTAGCCAATTAAGCAAACCCGTCCCCATTACTAATCATAGAAACTGCAAGATCTGAGACTTTACCATCCTAGAGTGTCATCAACAACCCTTTGCAAAAAATGCTCAAATTTAACCAATTTTCCAAGCAAAAATACGTTTGATTGAGGCAAAATTTTTTCGGTTATGTAAGTTTTACAAAAAAAAAAAAATATATCTAAATACTTTCCAAGTCTGAATTTTTTTTAAACTTCCGAGTGTTTCATTGTCATCTTTGAAAGCCTTTCTTTATGAAAAATCAATTTCCTCTTTTAAAAAACATATTAGCTGGCAGTCAAAAAACTCACATTGTCAATAAGGAGAAAGTTGATTTTTCCCCATTATCTTCATAGCAGCTTTCTGAGACTTCATTAGTTAAATTCTGTATAGTATTTATTTACAGTAAGAATTACTATCAATATATGCCCAGAGCTTGGTTATGGACAGGATGTAACAACCAAACTGGTGGTGTGCATGTATTTCTAACTTAGCCTTGGCTTAGGGGCAGTAACTTACTGCTGAAGTGTTATTAATGTTTAGCATTTTAATATTTCTCACTAAAATAAACACTTGGTAAAGTGTTTTCCCTACTTCTCGGCTTGATAAAAAAAAAATTCAAAAACCTAAATTTTGCTAAGGTTTTTTTTTTTGGGGGGGGGGGGTGTTAAAAAACTCTGGATCCATCGATTTGAATGGGGAAAAAAACCCTTTAACTGCTAATACAGGGTTCCCACTCCTTTCTTAAAACGAAAAATAAGGACTTTCTAAGGACTTAAAAAAAATTTAAGGACCTCGAAAGTACTTATAACTTATCAAATATACATTGCTCGACATTGAAAATGCAACACCAAGAAGGAGTGGTCAGAGATTGAAGAAATTTGGTAAGAGAGACAGCATGGAACAATAAGTGATATTTATTTCAAAATAAATAAGCAAAATTTAGAGCGAGGACGGCGTCGGCTCAGTAAGAAGTAGGACCACCGCGGACAGCGATGCACGAAGAAACACGTCTAGTCTAGGCATGGAGTCAATAATCCTGCGGATGGTGTCCTGAGGGATGGCACTCCATTCCCTTTCAACCATTTGCCACAGTTCGTCCTCTGAACGAGGCAGTGGCAGGTTCTGCAAACGGCGTCCAATCACGTCCCACACATGTTCGATTGGTGACAAGTCAGGAGAGTATGATGGCCAGGAAAGCATCTGTACACCTCGTAGAGCATGTTGGCTGATTCGAGCACTGTGAGGCCGGGCGTTATCCTGTTGAAAAATTGCATTTGGCAGACCCTGAAGGTAGGGGATTGCCACCGGCCGCAGTACATTATCTACATATCGTTGGGCCGTCATAGTGCCCCGAATACGAACTAGAGGTGATACGGAATTGTATGCAATAGCACCCCAAACCATTATGCCACGTTGTCGCACTGTGGGGCGTTCCACAGTTACTGCCGGATTCGATCTTTCTCCACGTCGACGCCACACACGTATGCGATGACTATTGCTGGACAAACAGAAGCGGGATTCATCTGAGAACACTACGGTTTGCCATTCTGCCATCCACGTCGCTCTGGTCCGGCACCATTCGAAACGTTGGAGTCTGTGCTGTGAGGTCAATGGCAGTCTTCTTAGCGGGCGCCGTGATTGCAGGCCACGTGCAACCAGTCGACGGGAAATGGTTCTGGTCGACACAGGAACATCCAGGGTACCTTGCACGTGCTGCAGAATCGACGTACAAGTGACTTGCGGGTCCGCCACAGCTTGTCGGTGAATCCGTCAATCCAAGCGGTCTGACGTCACTCTGGCTGCACCTGCACCCCTCAATGTGGCTACATTTCCTCTTTCCAACCATCTCCGACACAGCCGATGCACAGTGCTTGCATCCATGTGGGTATCAGCTGCAATTTGACGTATGGACCAACCTCCCCTTCTCAGTCCGATCACCATACCCCTTGTAAAGTCGTCTATATGCTGGAAGTGTCTTCGTTGAGGACGGCGTGACATTTCCTCCTATCACATGTATCCTTCGAGACAAAAACCAAATTTCTCCGATAATTAGTCTGGCAGAAAAACCAACATGAACATAGCCCACTTTTCAACTTCATTCTCTTATATCTTACTTCATGTGCGTCGGAGAGCTGTGCATTTCATATCATTTGCATAACTCAGTGACGTGCGTCTACGGTAAAATTTGCATGAATTTCTGACCACTCCTTGGTGTTGCATTTTCAATGTCGAGCAGTGTACATACATTTTATCAGTTACAAATACACCTTGGACTTCAAGCATTTATCTTTAGAAAAATATTTTAAGATCATTTATCATTAAAATTCAAAGCCAAGATTAAATAATAATTATTCTTAATTAGTTAAACAAAATGGATGTGATTAGTAGATATTTTCAAGTCAGCTGCCCCCACCCCCTACACATACACACACCTGTTCTCTTTGTCCGCACTTCAAATGCTAAGACCTTGACACAGGATCCCAATGTTTGCGAAAGGAAAAGAATATTTTTCCATTATTGCTAGCAATTTTAAATCATTAAATTGCTAGCTAAAGTGAAAAATAAGGATTTGGAAGGATTTTTAAGGATTTTGAGCCAAAAATAAGTTCTTTTAAGGGCCCTTATTTTTAAAAATGAAAAATAAGCAGTTTTTAAGGACTGTGGGAACCCTGTAAAATTATCTGCTTTTCTGTGAAATAGCTCCAGGGTTCACACCAATGTAAAAACTAATGTTATATTATGAGTAAGTAATTGAATACAGAATTAGAAATACGAATTTATATCTAGACAAGGCGTCAAGCTGAACAACTAAGGGGCCACTTTTCATGAATCAAATATATCTATGTATCAAATCCAAACGCAAAGAAATGTTTAAAGATAGAAATTCTTCATATTGCCAATAGCATAATTAAAAAAGATATACAGGAGAAAATGGTTTTTAAAAACAAAATTGATTGCACTTAAAAATTACTTTGACAAATTTATTATTTTGATCAATCATGATTCTTGGTCATAATGAGTCTTAAAAAAAAAGCTTCAACGCATTCCCAAGCTTTAGTCGTCAAACTTGGCACCTAGAGGGGTGAAATCAAAGTTTTTGGTCGCAAAATGCCACGAAGGACAGCTTATTTCTAATACTGATTGAATGTCTCAATCAAAACCTTAAAATTGATATTCTAAATTCATAAACTTTGCAGTTTTAAACCAGTAGTAAATTTTTTCATGAAAAAATGTTGACTGGCAACAGTCCAAAGCAGGGAAATAAACAGCATATATATAAACTCTTGTGGGTTCATAGGAATTAATATAAGACAGCCTATTTCCAGAATTTTACGATATCATTTTTAGTGTCAAAAATGGAATTGAAAATAGTTTTAACTCAGAAACTCAAATAACTTTATTAGTATTATTTTTGGTACCTTGGATATAATATAAAAATAGTTAACTTATTACAGTGGAACTCCACTAATTTGACATTTACTTTTCCAATGTTAATTTGAATGGATGCAAACCTCTTCAACTTGACACAAATTTACAGGAGCCTCTTTATTTTAGTCCATTTGTGCTAGCAATATTCTTTAACCATTTCCGAGAATTCTACTAATTTCATTCAGTAGTCAAGTTAATTCATTGTTTTCCAGACAGATCTCTTTTTGAGAATTCGAACTAGCACCTGATTTTACGTAGCAGAACATCAAAGTATTCTACTTTGAAGCTGCCAACCTATGGTCCTTAGCAGCATAAATTTAAGTTTTATCCAAGTGAATACTATGAGATTAACATTATGGTTAAAACATCATGATTAATAAAATGTGTGTCAGTTCTATATGTGGAGCTATTGCACAAAACAGCAGAATCGGGGAAAGAACTTGTCAATTGTCTACAATTTTTTTTAATATTTTCTGCAAACAAGGTTGGCGTGCTCATCTATATTATATGGGCTAGAGATGAACCGGGCTCAGCTCGAGCCCGAGACGGACTCGGGCCCTGTAACTTCAAGCAGCTTTCGGACTCGGGCGGGCTCGATCTCATATTAAGATAGTCACTTTTTATACAAATACAATTTTCGCGGAATAAAATATTGGGGTACTTTAAGAGCGTGAGAACAGTTTTTCTTAATGGCAGAATTGGCTTTTTTCAGGAAGAGTTTCAGAGAAATGACATCTATCACCTTATCTCCCACACATCATTTCTCAGCTTCCGCACATCGGAAAGCAAGCGATCTGCTGGGCTGGGTGTAGATGGTCAGTAGAAAGTGGGGACAAATGACGCAAACCCCGTGGTGCTTGAAAGGCCATTAAGAGACAGAAGTCATAAAACGTTTTTCTCTGATTGAAGGTTGACTGTTGACAAAATTCCTACGAATCTGGAAGGAGTGTTGTAAATAGTCATGGGGGGGGGGGGTCTTATAATATATTAATACACTTATAATATATTTGCGATTGCTATTGCGATATACCATATGGCAGTGCATCCCAAGTGGAAATTAAAAATATATATTGATGTTTGATACACTCGGGCTCAAAACAAGACAATATCACTCAGGCTCGGGCGGGCTCGGATTAAAAATTCTCGGGCTTCAAAAGTGAGCCCGAACTTATCTCTAATATGGGCCTACTCAAAAAAGCCCTTATGTAATTGCTTCTAACGGCCTTCTATCTTGCATTAGTTTTTCAAGACATACTCATAACACAAAAAACAACAAAACGGTCATTTGCTTGGCTTCAAAGAGCATGTATCTGCAGATCAAAATTTGTTCCATTTGCAACCATTATGTTCAAAGTAATGGTGATTCAGCTTCATCATTTGTTGCAATAAATTTTTTAGCAATTTCTGAAGATCTCTGTTGACCTATCTGCTATATATATATAAAAAGATTTTTTAAAAAAAATATTGCCTTTAATTAAAATACAGTCGAACCTAGGTAAAATGAGCTTCAAAGGACATAAAATCAGTTCATCTTGTAAGAATAATGCAGAAACAAACCTTAGGTCAGATTTAAAATTTCGTTCATCATAGCTGTTAATTGTTTTAAGCATGTTTGGATTAACAAGGTTCAAATGTATAATGAAAAACGATTGATAGAAGCTAGTCAAGAATATTGTAAACTGAAATTTTAAGGCAATTCCACAATAGCCATTCAATTTGTTACAAAGCAGCCTACAAAGACTTCAAATATGTTAAATCATCTAGTTATTCCATATGTATTATTTTATGAAGAACATGGACTATACTTCTATGTTATGCAATTAAATTAAAAAAATGTACAGAAACAATAACTTTAATAATACGTACTCCATAACTCCAAAGCCAAAAACCATCATATAAATATTGTTTATGGATATCTTCAAACTTCAAGCAATAAAACAAGGATCTCACATCTTTGAAGCTTTTTAAGCTGCTTTGTACAACAATTGATGCTTTTACAACATTGGAATTGCCTTGAAGTGATATTATTTTAAATATTTCAACTAATAAATTAACACTTAATTCGATCAAAAGAATTTTTAGCAAGAATTAATATTTTTTGGTTTACGTTGGGTTTAAGGAAATGCGAAGCATTTCTAAATAAAAGTACAAATTGTACTTATCATGAGGACTCACTCCCACATTTCATTATTCTATAAGGAAAATTTCAACAGTAAACTAAAGAAAATAAAGGTACCTTTCCCTTCTGCTCCGCTTGTTTCACTAGTTAGTTCTTCTCTCATTGATACTGAAAAGAATTAGAGTCCTACTCTAACTCTTTATATTTAAAAGACATAAATCAACTAAAAAATATTGCGAGTTGGCAACATAATTTGATTCTGACCTTTTTATGTATTGTTAATTTCTTTTTAAGTACCTAGTTCTGTAAACATTAACTCAAATTACCATTTTAGTAAGAACATTAACTTTCTCTCATCCACATTTAGAGGCAATGAAAGTTAATGCTAATGGTTGCAAATTACAATTCGATCAGGTATGCTCTCGGAATCTTTTTTAATTAAAAAACTATTAAATTCACAGTAAAACATTGCTTCAAAAAAAAAAAAAACTTTTTTGGGAAACGCTCAATTATGAAACATAACATGAGAAAACATTTTACCTGGGAAATCTTTTATTACATTTCGCATAATTTACATATCCATCGTCCAATTTTTAGTCAGGTAATCTTATTTTAACAATGTAGACAAAGTTCAACTTTCGCTTACATCGACATTCTCTGTTTGCAATCCTTTGAAAGTTGTAACAGGCACGTGTGTAACCAAGGTGTACAATTTGTGCACGGAATCTTCATCTTCATTTCTCCTTCTGGATAGTTGAACTCGCACTCTGTATGGGACATTTCTTACGCCTTTAGACCATATGAATTTGTTCAGTCGGGTATCCACTCGAACATCAGGAGTTCCCATCTGCTTTTCGGCAAATTTTCGGATTTCTTTGATGGCTCTGGGGGCACGCTTTTTAAACCCAACACCATGAAGACGCTTGTGGAGATGGATAGTATACTCTCGAGTGACAACTTCACTTAGAGCGGATTTGCCCTTTTTTTCACTTTTTGGCTTCACCATAGTGAAATATTTATTAATTAATTAAAACAGCTTACTGCCTGGCTTGGATCCACGCAACGTGTTGATAAAATGGCGGACGGCGGAGATGGCTGAAGCAGAGTTGAGCTGTATAGAGCTTTCCAGCAGTTAAAAGTAGTTTCAGTTTCAATTTTGTTCGTATTTTTAAAAAAAATAGAGAAAAAGGCTCAAAAATTAATTTAACAGCTTTATATTTCGTCTTTTGTTACTACTTAATGAACAAAATGTTCAGATATGATTCTTTTGAAAAAAAAGTTCAGCCAATAGAGGGCGCAATAAAAAATCATAAAAAAAAAAGAGTTAAAATGAGATGAGAAGGAGGTGTGGTTGTGGGTTGTTTTAATGAAAATAAACTTTTGGGCAGAAGGTAAATAGTGATTTAAATTTTAAGGGTTTTCTGGGAGCAATTACCCCCCTGCTTTGTACCAAGTGTGCTTAATTCTTTGCTTGTTTATGTGTTTGCTTCAGAATGACTTTTTTAATTATTAACAAAAAAAAATGGGGGAAGACATGAAACATTTGCCGACTGAGCGCTGGGTCTGGATCTTTATTTTTGGGATTGCGCAGTCACAAATAGAAATAGAGTAAGGACGAACATCTCTTTGAGCCCAAATTTTTTTTTGTCCTTCTCCTTCTGAAGTGCTCATGGTGTTCGCGACCTACTGAATTTTTCTTTTGCAACTATTTTATTTTCAAATGTTTTTACCATCGAAATTTTGCTTATTGCTATGGTAATCGAAGTGTCTAAAGAACTTGATGTAGTACGAATTGGAATCGACAGATATTCTCTCAAAACTGGTTTAAATTTAAAAGTAAGTTTTGCTTAATGTTACCGTTCCACTGTAGAGGATGTTTTTCATCGAATATTCTATGCTCCTATACACTCATATAATAGATACTTTAAAAGTTCGAGAAACGCTAAATAAAAAGTGAAATTTTTTTTTGTTAAGTTCTCCTAATTTATAGTGCATTGTTTTTTAGCAGTTAGTATTTGTGTGCAGAGCTGTTTTATTAGCATGAAAAAATAAATAAATTAACTGTATAAACTTAATATCTCATTCATTAAGAGGTGTGACAGTTTTCATTTCTAAATTTCATTTGTCTACTTTGTCAATTTTGAGATCGAAGCATTTTAGAATTCTTTTTGTAACTGATGTTAATATTTCTTTTATTAGTGGTTCTTGTTATCGCTTGTGCTTATGCTTTTAAAATCTTTGTGATAAGTTGGAAAAAAAGTGTTTGATGGTAATTGCACGATTTTAGGCATCATATTTTTTTAAAAACTTTTTTGTTAAAATATTTTAATATACAATTTTATGACAGCTTACCAGGATTTTTAAGTTTTGTGTAATGCGCATTGCACTTTTAGCCTTAAAAAATTAATGTCTAATTCAAGTCTATTTTTTAAAATGTAATCCCAATTGTTTTTAGGACAATTTTTATGATTAATAACCTCTTATCAGGCTTAAGATTTACCTAATTTTGTATTTAGTAATTGGAATATATGTTGTTTCAAAATTAAGCAGTGAGACTTGAAATTTGTTACAGTTGAGAAAAATTATTATTTTTTTAATTATAAGTAAAGTGTTTCATATGTGTTTTCATATGAGTATGCATAGTACTAGTTGATATCATAGGATTCAGCTGAAATAAAAGAAAAAAAAAGCAAACCAGCAGAAACTATGCATTAAATGAAAATAATTTTGATACTATTAAGTTTTTATTCAAATGATAGTAAAGGTTTTCAGAGGGACCCTGAGTTGGAGCTGCAACAATACTTGAGCAC
This sequence comes from Uloborus plumipes, assembly GCA_038373865.1. Classification (NCBI taxonomy): domain Eukaryota; kingdom Metazoa; phylum Arthropoda; class Arachnida; order Araneae; family Uloboridae; genus Uloborus; species Uloborus plumipes. The sequence goes on from JAXGGA010005000.1 coordinate 41,222, forward strand.
CTCCCAAAGTGTTATTAAGGCCGCTGGGAGGCATTTCTCTTCATTTCATTTCATTTCACACTCCAGGGTCTCCCGTACCTACCACAGCTTCGTGGTTTAACTGGATAGGGCCCTGAAGAGCGCTCTGTTCTTAATTTTAAACCAGAACCTAGGGTCGAGCAAACCCTAGGCCCAGCAGCCCCCAGAGATATCGTTTCACTTGAAGGACTTTATGACCACGACATTTTTAACGCCTCCCAGCCACCATTAATCAAGATGGTGGATCTTTGATTGATTGGGATCGAACCCTTGTCCCTCCGGACACGAGTCTGATGCCTTACCGATCGGGCCACCACGGCCCCCGCTTGGAGGCAAGGCTTTTTGTTATATTGTTCACTAGGCACCTCAAAACTTAAGAAATTTAAAGCAGTGAGTAACTGTCCCTAGTACAATAGACCTCTGGTCGCAGTGCTTGGTTCGCTTGAACCCCCCCTTTCTCTCATTTCAACTGCCCCTAAGTAAAGGCAAAGGCAGGAATATGCAATTGCACGTTAAGAAATTTATATTACTCCGATTCCAAGCCGGGCCCCTTTCAAAGGCAGCCCCCCCGGGGGGGGGGGAATATATTAGGAAACAAATTTCTTTTGTTCCCTAATATATTTAGGGAACAAAAAGACTAAAATAAAATAAAAGGGATGTTAGGAAAATCTTACTTATTACTCGTCTCTTAAATAATAGAATGGCTCTATTTTTCAAAATTTAAAAATAAAGTTTTAATAGAGCAACAAATTTGTTTGCATTGGTTTTTTTTTTTTGAAAATACTTAAAAAATCAAAAATGTCAATAGTTATTTCAATCTATGAATTCAATTCAGTATCAATTTAAAATATAATATTAATTAAAAAATTTAATATTACAATGCCTTTTCCAAATTTGTCGAAGAAATTTTTTAGGAGATCAGAGTGACCTCTCTTCAGGGCTCCCCTGATTCTGTGAAATGTAAAAGTAGGTGTACAACGTTCGAATAGAGTAATAATAAAAATGATTCTGGGAAAAACCCGGGTTTTCGATCAAAAACCCAGACGCGCTGGGCTTTTTTTTTTAAAAAAAGAACCAGTTTTTTTCAAACCCTGCTTATACATGAAGTGGTTTTTGGTATACTTGGCCACCTCTGGTGCAAACCTGTTACCGCTAACCCTGATTTGATGTATAATTTTGACATTTTTCATATTTGCTAAAAACATGAATCAGCAGCCGACTACGAGCTGTAAAGAACATGATTACCAGTAATTAAGACATAAGACTCAAAACATCATGATGACTAATTAGTAAGTAAATTTGATATTACAACGGAAGTTTAACCGCATAATCCACAAAATCAAGACATGCTGTAGAAACTAAGGCAAATAAGCAACTTTTAAAGCAAAAAAAACTCGGACAATCGTCTGTCACTTTTGAAAATCTGAACCAGGTTCATGTGTTAATGTATGTTATCTGGGTCTGGATCTTGCAACAGTTGGTAAATTCTGGCTACAAATTCACGTTATTCTGAGTGTGTGTGTGTGTTTTTTCCCCCAATCAAGACTTGATGTTAGTTTTTTACTCTTAACCCCCTGGCATGAAAATAACATTGATTTTGATACTTGATTTCTTTTGTAAAAGACAACTCTGAAAAAAGGATGAATTAAGATTGTCATCAACGACCAATATTATTGTTAATTAAGATTTAATAAATGTTATTTATGAAAAATCTCTGATTTCTTTTCTATTGCTAGTTAATTAAGTTCCTCATTCTCAATGTAATTTTATCATCATTATTCAAATTAAAGCAGTTATACTAAATGTTTTTGTTAGTATCTTTAGTTAATAAAGAAATATATATATATATATATAATAAAACAAATAAAAAATACTAATAATGAAATCGAAAATATATATATATATTTTTTTTTTTTTCAGACAGTCATGGACCTAAGCATAAGAGTCATAAAAGAACCAAGAGGGTTCATAAGGATAATCCAGTGTGTAAGTATCTCAAGCATGTGGTTTTCAGTATTTTTACTGAATTCAGTAATTTTTGAGAGCAAAATAGTGTATACAGAAAGAAAGAAGGGGCATTTCAATTTAAATTAAATATCTACCTGTTCATTTCATGCATCCAATAAAAGTAGTAGACTGTATAGATACAGTAACACATGGGTAAGCTTGCAAGTTGCAGGTGTTGTACAATGTACTAACAATGCTGTTTGTTCACAGCCAAGCAATTTCAGTATTTTACCTTGTGTTTGGGTCACATGTCTGGTATCTAATGCAGTGCATTTCATTAATATATAGGACAATCAACCTGACTAAGAGGGAATGAAAGTAATTTTTTTGACTACCAGCCATGTAATCCAGAAAAAAATATTAAGATACTAGCTATAGGTTTCTTTAAAGAAATGGAGAAAAAAAAGTAGTCTATCAAAGCAATGCAAAGACGAGGTTTCGGGTGGCACTAAGAAAGCATCTGGTGGCTGAAGGCACTGAAGAAACTTCATAAGTGTTGTTTTCATATTTAATTAAATTTGTGAAGAGTATTCCTCAAAGATGCCTGGAATAAATATTGAAGTTCATTTTCAGTATTGGCAGACTGCGGATATAAGTTTTTAGGAACATCAAGGTTTATCTTTTTTCCATTTTTGACTCTCAAATTTAGTTTAAAAAAGGAAATAAATAGCTAAAAAATGAAGAAAAAAGAATAGTTCAAGGAATTATGTTTCCAGTGAAAGCAATGGAAGCTGAAATAAAATGAAAATAAAATGTTCTAAACTTGCTTTACATTTTTTGGTAGCATTTCAAAATTTAAAATTATTACTTTCCTGCTATATTTTAAATAATTTTCTAAAATGTTTCAAATATTTATCGGTTAAAACTTTCCCGGAACCCTTGGTTTTCATACATATTCACAATCTTAATAAAGTAGTTTCTAGTTTATACACCTATACAGGCAGTTATGACCAAAAATTACACTCAGAAGATATTTTCTGGTTGCACTATTGGTTCAAGCTAGCACATGAATTTTGTAAACAAATATTTTTGTGACTAGAATAGAAGGGAAATAATTACCAAATTAATGATGGATAACTGAGAGATATCGTTGAAACTGATACATGAAAGTTAATGCTATTTTTTTAAAGTTGTACTCAACTAAAAGAAACAAAAAAAAATATATAAATGATCGATTTAATTGCTTAAGATAATAGAATGAACATTATATTGAAAAGCATCATCGAATGTAGTACTGTATCAAATCTAGTGAGTTTTTTAAAACAATTTCTTGTATAAATAGCATGTTATTTTAGTTTTTTTAATCATATAAAATAATTACGTACTAAAATACATTTTATTTTAGACTCTTAATTCGATGTTTTAAATTTATAGGTTATGGCTATTATAGCTTTTGCAACAACTGTTGATTTTGGTACAATATGTAAATTTTCCATTGCCTGCCCACCGCCTGGTGAGAAGGAAGAATTTGAGTATGAACTAGGATATCCATTTTCGTAAGTTTTCATGGACTTAAATCTTTCTTTAAATATATTTTTCTATACCACTTGTTGATAATTTATCTGAACTAGACTGTTATTTTAAAAAGTTTCTTATTTCTTTCATCAATGCTTTCCAGGATTACTTAAGAGCCTGGTAAGATAATTTTATTTTCTTATATTGTAATATTCCTGTTGAACTATTTTGGATATTACTTTTGTAAGATATGGTAGCTCCCTTTTTTTCCTCCAAAGATCTTGCTACCAAATGAAAAAAAAATGAAAATTCTAAATTGTACATGCTAAAAAGTGACATCGGTGAAACTTCTATATTATTACCGTATTTTCCTGTATATAATCCGCAGCGGCGTATTATCCGCAGCGCCCTATTTTCCCTCCCAAAAAAAATAAGCATCGTATAATCCGCAGCGCCGTATAGTCCGCACCTTTTTTTTTTAATGTTTCGCTTAATTAACGCACATTTTTTAGCAGCCGAACGCATTTCTTATCGGAGGTGTGTCACATACGTCATCGATGGGTCCCTCAGTGGACGACGTTTCATTGGCGCCTTTTGTTTCGCTCCCGGCGGTTTGCGACTGCAAAGGAACCTAGAACGTAGCTGGCTGCCTTCTTGGCGTTCGTAATTAGATTCGCCATGTCTAAACATAGTTATAGCTTTTTTTCTTATTTGCATAAAGGATTAAACTTTTTAGATTTTAAAGCGATCTATAATAGAATACTAAAATGATTCAAAGTTCTTTGATCGTGACGTCACGGAGAACGGATGAGAAACCTGTTTGTGGGCAACGCTTTTGATTCAAATGAATGTATTTCTCCGCTCTACGAAGCGACGCTCCTAAAAGTGAAATTATTTTTACAACTTAAGGAGATTATGGTTAAAGAAACAAGCTTAAAAATGCGTGATTGTCACAAACTAATCTGATTTCTGAAGCGGAGGTTCTAATTACACGCGAGATTCGGACACTGCGCTAAGAACTATTACTTTCGCTTCTTGGTTTATTTCGTCATTTTCAGCGGAGCGAGTGACGTATTATTTGCGCCTCTCTGTAATTGGACGATAACGCGATGAGAGTCGCCTGCTTAGTTCGGCGCTAAGAGCAGGGGGGGGGGATGACATGCAAGGAGCAGGGTGTTGACCAGGAGGATTGAGCGTTGAGCTTTTCATAATGCTTTCAGCGCCATCTGTTTATTATTTGATAAAATAAAACGTACTTTCAAAACTTCAATTAAAACTTTTCAGCTGAAATTTTTTTATCAGATTATCCGCAGCAGCGTATAATACGCACCTCAAAATTTTGAACTTTTTTAACACATAATCCGCGGATTATATACAGGAAAATACGGTAATATAAGTATATCGATATCAAAATATTCTTTATTGAATTCATAAATTCTGACATCTGTCTTTCATCTTTTAACAGTCTGGCAAGCTGCTGATTATTTTAATGTGGAAGCTAGCCAAATTGCCGATAGCCAAGGCTGGTCAAGCTGCTTAACAATTCGGTTGTCAGTCACCCCTTACTCCATAACACTCTTATAACTTATACTACTCAGATTTCAAAGTTTGTAACTAGGCTGACATGGCCTCTTGTCAGTCCTGGGAACTACAGGGTTAAAATTACCAATTTCCCTCCATGCTCTTGAAATGTCATACCTGAAGGATTTTCTTTGCCAACTTTTCTGTAAAATCTTGAGTAGACGAAGTAGTTTCTAATTGTTTCGAGCTCAGTCCCTTATTTGAAAAATGATCACATCAGCCAATGCAAGGATCATATAAAGTAATAATCTTCATAATCAGTTGAGCAGAGAAAATAAGTTTTTAAACATAATAAAGTGTGATAACCTAGAACAAGATTATATTCTGCAGAGACTATTGTGTTTGATGTATGTGTGTGTATTTCTTTTTCAATAAACATATTTAGAGTTTTGAATTATTTTGTAATAAGGTGTCCTATTTTTTTCTAAAAGCCACTACTTAGAATTAAAAATGTAGTTTACTCTTTCAATTATCTGTAGTTACAATAGAAGAATATAGAAAAATAATTGCTATAATTATTTTATGTGTCATAAAAATTTGATTTTTAACAATCAAAGTAAGTTTATAAATTAACTTATGCATGATTTACCTTGTTTACCCATATAAAAATATCAAGATTTTTTGTAGTGAAAATTTCTTTTTTCTTTTTGTATCCAACTTTTATTAAATTAACTTTGAATTATGTACATGTTTCAATTTTGTTCTCCAAAATGAATTTTTTTGTTTTAGGAATTCAGTACTGAAAATTCCTAACAGTTGTACAAACAATGAAAAAGATGTAGAACTGACACTTCCCTTTGATTATACAAGCTCAGCCGCATTTTATGTTGCTACTGGTGTTTTAGCCTTTTTATATACAATTTTTACTCTAGTAGTTTACATATTTTTCCACCAGATGTATGCTAATAATCCCAAGTTACCAGTTATTGTAAGTATCAGAGCTGAAAGCTAAACTTAGTCTTTGTTGTCTCTTATGTAAAATGCTTATTAACATTTTAAAATTTGGTTGAGATTTTTTTATGTATCCTCAAAAAAGATTTTGATACAAGAATTATAATGTAGAATAGCAATAATAGAAATATTAATCTTTAAAACAAACGACTGTGTATGCTTTGTTTTGACTGTATAAAGCTTTTTCTAATTTTTTACTTGTGGATTTTACTTTCAGTTATATAAAGTTTTTCCATCATAAGTATAAAATTGTCTGAATTCACGCTGAAGAAGGGAACACAGCTAAATTTAAAATTCATTTTGTCATTTTGAGTAATATCTTTATCATTGCGTGACTGTACGAGGCCTGCTTCTTTATGGGACATCACAGTGAATTCTAAAAAAGCTGAGTTGTCAACTGCACTATATAAAACTAGTTTTGCCAACATGCATTTGGAGTGATTGTGATAAAACTTTAGTTTAAAGTCAAATTCATAAGAATTTGATGTGTAACCAAATATGGCAACCTTTGTTTTCTAAGGGACATGCAGAAAGTGAACAGATTAATATGCAGTGCTCTTAATGTTTTACACTGGGAAAGAAGAAAATATTTAAGATTTATATATTTTTATTAGATTTTTATTTTAATCAAAATCTAAAAATGGCATCAATGTGAGAAAAAAAATTGTGTATTCTTTTACTTGTGGAGATTTGTCTATGGAAAAGTGTTTCTTATTTCGTACTTTGATCTGTTTCAGGACATGGGAATAACTGCGGTTTTGTCTGTATTCTGGCTGGCTGGATCTAGTGCATGGGCACAAGGCGTTGCTGATCTCAAGTTTTATCTGCATCCAGACACAGTGTTTCAGTTTTTGGGAATTTGCAAACTTCCCGAAGTCACGTGTGAGACGATTGAAGATGGAACATATGGCCTATTAAATGCGTCATTAGTAAGTAAAATAATGTGTCCCATCCTAAAGTACTACATAAATCGATGTTTTATATTATAACCTTTTTTAATCCTGCAAATGATCAAAAAGATGATCAAATCAAGTTTACTAAAAAATTAATCCAACATAGTGTTAATTTATAGATTTCTTTGTAAACATATTTTTGTATAATGTGTTGCCGTGCATTATTTTAGCATCTTATGTGCAAGGGCGGATCCAGAAATGTTCCAAGGGAGGGGCGATTGATTTTTTTTCTTACTTCACCATTTTTTTGACATGCATCCTTGTTAACACATGTTGATTACAAATGTTTTGGTCTTCCATTTCGAAAAATTTCCTGATCAGAGCCCCGATTCCCCACCCTTTCCCTTAATATCATCAAAGATCGACTAAAATTGCCTTTTTTGAACTTCGAAATCTAAAAATTGCTGGGGAAGAGTCCCTCAAGGGAGGGGCGATCGCCCCCATCGCCCCTCCCTTGTATCCGCCCTTGCTTATGTGATAGTTTGTTCTCATGGTAAGAACAATATAATGTTCATGTTTTTATTACATGATGAAATTGAAATTTATGCATTAGTTAAAGACATTTCTTTTTAAATATATCTCATCCATTACATTTCAGATTGCTGGGTTTGCCAACTTCTTGTTATGGTCATGTAGTTTATGGTTCATATATAAAGAAACAGTATTCTTCTCATCAGAAGAAACCTCTCAACCCGATCAAACACAAATGCCCAAGGGTGTTGGAAAAGTGTAAAATGTGCCTCTACTACTAACAAACTTATTTTTGATTCAATGTGCATAATTCACTTTCTGAAATAATCATACTTATTCTATATGTGACATTTAAGAAAAGTCATACATTTGCTTTAAATATTTAACGTCATTCACCATTATTTAAAAGTTTATAATTTTTTTCTGATCTAGGATTAACGAGACATTATTTTTAGGTCTTGTTGACAAGCATTAAACAAAATTTGTGACGGAAATAAAATATGCTTTCTTTTAAAACTATGGAACTATTTATACTATATAGATTAATGCCTTCTTTAAAATCAACTCAAATATCTCAGTAAATCTTTAACTTTTATTTTGCATTAAAAAAAAAAAAGTGATTGTTTTTATAAAGCATTTTTAATTTTCATTTTTAAATGTTTTTTCATTTGCAATAACAAATAAAATGAAAAAACTTAGCTGATAAAGTTAAATAATTACCCTATCTTTATTTTTCATTTTATTATTCAACTTCGTAAAAATTTACGAAGATTATGTATAGTTCAACCGCGACGAGATGGCCGGTGTTAATCAAATGAGAAAACGAGTTCATTCCTTAAAATAGGTAGAATTTCTACCCATTCAAATTCCCCCATCAATTGTGAATCCCATTCCTCAATTTTCCTCTGCGTATCACCCCTTCCTAAAAATGGACAATCCTGAAAAAAGGAGGAGTCATAGGCCATCTCTGCGAAGTTGAATTATACATGCTTTTCAAGGTCTGTGGAAGTTACTCTTATTTTTATGCATTATAATGCAAATGTATACAATTTGTTTGATTTGTCTGTACTTATGTAATAGAAAGTGTACATGTGTATGTCTGTCTTTGTGTGTTTACATTGCCCAGCCCACTTTTTCAAAATAAGTCACAAATTTGGTCTAGAGATAGTATAATGATCCTTTATTTGCACTTTGAAGCCCAAATTTTAAATTACAGTGCATATTTTATTTTTTTATTTTTTTTTTCACAGATCATTATTGTTTAACTTTGTAGAAATTAATTAAAAATAAAAATATTCCTATTCTGCTAAATTTAGAACCAGTGAAATTGAATTTGTGATATGTTTAATTTGTGCCATTACACATGTTACACAAATTCATTGTTTTAAATTATGTGTTAAATATGTTATACTAATCTATTTTACAATATATATATTCACTATATCTTTTATTTGTTTTGTCAGTACAAATATTTTATACTAGTCTCTCTCAACCTATTAATTCTTAACATGAAATTACCTTATATTTGTTTCGCACTAGTCTTATATTAACATGCACATTCGTGATATTTAATATTGTTATATTTTATTGAATGTGTGTCGGTGTTGGTACTTAAATCATATATAATTAAGTAGAATATTTAGCACATGCACATATCACATCATCACAATTTTTATCCAAGAGGTTGTATAGAAACTTGATTGCTCATAAAATTAAATAATTATATTAAAGTTAACATAATGAGTGTTGATTTTTTGAAATATGATATATGTATGCTTATTGGCAGTCTAAAACATTTGCTTGAGATCCCTTATGGCTGTTTAATTTGTAAATTATTTTCTTATCATATTATCATTGTGTATCTGTAAAGCAATAAAATGTATCATGAATGTTTCCGAACAAATAGCTATGTGTTTTGTATTAAGCATTTTTATTTTAATGTATTTTACAGACTGTCAATTTTTAGTATGTTAAATAAATTTGAATTTGAAATTGTCAACTCTGAATTGATATACAATTGGCAGTTTCCGTAATTTTTAATAAAAAAAGGGAAATTGATTTTGTTACAAAAACTCTAAAGTGTTACAAAAGGAGTAACAATGATCTCTTTAATTTAAAATGTTTTTGTACATTTTAAGTTTTTAATGATGAAAATGAATTTTTGAAGCCTGTAATCTAGGGCGATATTGTATGTTTTGTTTTAATGTACATATTTAAATTTATTCTAGAAAAAAAAGTTTACTGGCTTCTTATTTAGGTAGCTAAATGTTTTTGTTCTTACTATAATTTATTTTTCTATAATTGTGTGTTTAAATTAGCTTGAATCATCTGATGCATTTGTTTTATGTCTTGTAAATTATATTAAAAATGTTATGGGCTTTAATTGGATCTATATTTATCTTTAACTACTACATGAAAACCTTTTTCCATGCTTTTGTTTAAGGCATATAGACATTACTAAGGCTGTAAAAACTAAGGAGGATATTTATATTTCTATACATTTTCTTTTAGTAAAAAATAGAATAAATATTTGTTTTTTTGTCTTAAGCCCAATCCTATAATGTGTTAACAAAAACTTTAAATATTCATTTATAAAATTAATATTATTTAAATAAATTTTGAGCATTTTCAAATGGCCCAGTATCCTTTTGTTTTATTTGTGGACAGTGGACCCAAGAAAGATGACCTTGAAAAACTCTTAAAAATTAAGACACCCATTCACAATAAGGGCCCTAATTTTGTACATAATTCGAAAAAGCCCCCTTATCTCCTTTGAATGCTTCAAAAAACCCTTAAAGGTTTTTAAGAAGGGAGGCGAGACAGATATCTCATATTTGAAAGACACATCACAAAAAATTTCTGCAGACAGTTCTCATTTTTGTAGGCAGGGTAGCTGTTTATTATTATTATTTATGTTAATGACTTTTAGACATTAAAAAGGTTAAAATTATTCTAATACTTTTATAAATAAAATATTTACAATTCCATATTATGCAGTCTGTCTACACTCATAGTGTGAACCCCCCAACAATTTCTGTATTAAGGAGCATTTAAATAAATTTGTAAATATTTTCGCAATGCCTAATTTTCAAAATTATAATTGAAAGCTGTAATAAGTTTTCTAAAATGGTTTCATGCTCAAAAAAATATCTAGGACTTACTCATAATTATGTTTTGGACAGAATCTTAAAATTATTAAATTAGCCTAAAGAGCCTCAATTATGTCTACTGGTTTTGAACTGGAATCATGTATTTATTATACATAGAAAATAAATATTTTTACTCAGTGACTTTTGTGGAAGAACAATATGTTGTTCATTTTCTTTGTAAAACAGTATTGTTTTGAATGTTTTTCGTGTATGTTAGCAACAAAATAGAGCTTCATATTATTAAGTTTTGTAAATGGAAAACCATACATTTTCAGCTTTTTTAAATTTCATTGTTGCTAACGAATGAACACTGCCATGGTTTATTTTGTGAAATTATTTTTAAAATCGCCTTTATTTCTCATATTTACTAAGGATTGTTTCACTTGCCTTCAGGAACTTCTATGAATCAGAAGTGCTCATCTAATTATTTTTCCTTATTACTTTTGTTAATGTAAGTTTTAAAATATGAAACAAATTTTGGCATATTTAAAGGTTTTACAATGGATTGCAATAGTTGTATAATAAAAACTTTAAAAAGATACAACTTTTAAAAAAATTATATTCAATAATTTTTCTAAAAAAACCCTTTAAATTGTCTACTATCATTCATTATTGTTGAACTTGTTGTAAAAGTTATAAATAAAAGTATTAATAACTGGTTGTGTTTTTATCTTTGTTCTTATCAGTTCAAGTGCCAGTGCCGGCATGAGGCAACATTGTTTCACAATTTCATAAGTACAGTGGCCGCCGCTTATATGAATCACCTTTGTTCTAAACAGTTTTGAGTCAATAAAGCTGGATAATGTTGTGTTTTTTACTCTATGATTGGTTAAAATGGCTGATTTAATTAACCACAGATTCAATTAACCAACATCCCCTGTATTATTACTACCAGTACTAAGAGGTTGAATTTAGCAACATGAAAGATACAGCAAAGTGCAGCACAATTTTGAATCTTCCATCTGTTAAAAAAGAGTATTCTACTTTCTAATCTAACACTTGCTGTCACAAAGTCACCTAATTGGATACATAAATTTAAAACCATTTTATGTTTTTAATGTATGAGGTAAGGGATAATTTGGTACTCAACAATAAAATTAACGAATTACAAAAGTATTGCAAGAATTAATCTTAAAAGAACTTAATAGGGCTTGAACTTGTAGTTTATTTCCCCCTTTCACCCTAGTACTGTAGAAATAATGGGAATGTCAAACATCCATATTTTGCTGCAAAGTATTCGATTTTGAGACCCAGATTTCCCTATATACCAAATTTGATTTTTAAAATTTTAAATTTTAACTGATTTCTTCTTTTTCAACTTATCACAATGAAAACCAGTGATTAATGTTAAAAAATAAAAATTATTTTTTCTTCAATTTTATTTTTAAATTTATTTCATTGCCTCAGAACAAACAAAAAGACATCTAACCCCAGGAATAATAGTAGGACATTTTATTGTTGATTTGAGCGGCAATATGTACATTAATTCTTTTCATTCAGGGGTGCAGCAAAGGGGAGGGTAAAAGCACCCCTTAGATGCCTTAGTTTTCACACTATTGCAAACACATGTAAAAACTGTTTTGATAACAAAAATACTTTCCAGAAGAATTATGGCTGTGCTAGTGTATTCATTATTCATTTATATACTTATGACTTATTAAAAATGGCATCTAGAAATTTTAATTTGACACTTGGCAAACTTTTCTCTGTTGCTGTCAAGACGCATATAGTTTTTATTATTGGAATTTCAAATGCCAACAAAAACTTCAAAGTTATTTTTTATTGAAGCTTTTTGTCCCTATTGTTTAAAGATGCATGGGTACCTCTTTTCCATACTGAAAACAGAATTTCTTTTGAAAAGAAAAAATTGGTGGGACTGATTTTTGTCTTTTAATTAAATGTCTATTTTACTTTTATTCCACAGTGTTTAAAGACTGTAAACTGAAGTAATAACTAGGCAATCATTTGGCAATAAATCTATCAGCAGATTAGAAATTTGGTGCTAAAAATGAGACGCTAAATCCAGTGTCAGTCTGAAGACATAGCAAAAGGGATCATTATTTGTAAATTGATCTGATGAGAGGAGGAAAATTGAACCTTTAAATGTTTGTTTTTAATCTTCAGTTGTAAAACCTCTCTCTGCATCAGTTTGCAAAAATACTTACACTGACCTATTCACACTCATCTTACTTAAAAAAAAGCAAAACACAAGTTTTGGCAAATGCAAAAAAAAATAAAATAATAAAAAAAAAAAAAAAAAACATTTATAAGTGTAGAAAAAGGAATTCATGTTAAAAAGGAAAAGAAAAGAAAGTATACCCAAAAACTAGGGCCGTCATTTCAAATTTTTCTGGAGGTGGGGGGAAGGGTGTCTAATCAAAAGACATAAAGCATCTTAAAAAAAAAAAAACAAATTGTAATTCTGTCTATAAATTTGGGAATCGTCAGAGAAAATTGGCTGAATAAATTTTTTTAAGGGCCCCTATTACCTTCCAACGGGGTGCCTTTGGTCGTACAGGAGAACGATAAGTGGTTTTTTAGAAGAAATTTATTGTATTTACGTTGTTTATCCAAGTTTTAAATGTTAATTGAGTTTTATTGCTGCAAAAAATAAAGTTTTAAATATATTATGAAAGATCTGCAAGAAAAGTGCTGTTTGCGGCCAATGTATGAAACTCGCTTCTTTCCGCAGTTATGAGGTGTCCGCATAAATTTTTGCGGCCGCTAGGACAGGACATCCAAAGAGGCCGTCATCTACTACAAATATTGCGTCACAAGGTTTTGGTATCAGATGTTAGTTAAAATGGCGGCATTGTTGATAGTGCGCAGATGTGCTTGCGGTGTCATTCGTTTCAATTCCGATAGAGAATTAGAAGTTTGAAAGAAAGAAAGGTTTTCAAGATGGTAAACTTCAGATAAGAAACTTCATAAACAAGAAAATATTTTTAGTTCATCTAATTCGTCTGCAGTTATGATCTAAAAGCTAGATGTTTTGGTCACTTCTTAAAAATTGTTTATTATTGTTAAATTTTACGTTCTGTAATGGTTTTCTTTTTACTGAATTTTATGATTTCAAGTACGTGTGATTTATTATGAACAGATGCTAAATTTGAAGTGAAGTGTTAGATAACTAATTTGAAAGAAGTTATAATATTTCTCTCATTGAAAAGTAAACATTCGTTTGCAAAAACCGTTTAACCTTAGTAAAGTTTGATATTTGTTTTATCAGAAAGTGTCATTGGTTTTTGTCTTTAGTTTATCATTCAGATTGTCAATATGATGTACTTTACATGGATGTGATTTTTGATCTCATTTCATTTGGGATACATTCCATTTTCGCGTTTGGAGTCCGCCGTCCGCCAAATTGTTCGGATTTTAAAGGAGCAATTTCGTTGCTTACTTGCGCTGATAACTTACTCTATCGCATTACAATTTAGGTATTTAAAAATCTTGTTAGTTAAATAATTGTCATCATAGTACGTGTTTCACATGCCCTGAACGATAAAAATTAGGAGCTGTCAAGAGGCAATGATTTAAGGAGCTCAAATATTCAACTGCCTTCTCCACAGCTCAGTATTTCAAGGAGTAAATATTGCGTGCTTCCATGCAAGGCAGGCGAGAAGGGAACACAAAAAACGTTTTTTGTTTTGTACAAAAACCTAACCATTTTTATTTTATTTTCTCACTTTGTTTTTACAAACCATGATCTTACATCTTTTCCTTGCAAATAGATGTGCTGAAAAAAGTGCTCGGCATGTGCCCCATAAGTGAAGTACGTTAATCATATAATCATAATGATACCATAAATGAAGTAATGCAATGGAACCTCGTTAAAACAGACTCATAGGGACCTTTTAAATCAATTGCTCTCAACCAAAAGGAAATAAACCATAAGCAATAGGATGGTGCTCACAAGTATAGTTAGTCTCAGCAATTGTTTGTTTCAAGCATGTTCAAATTAACGAGGTCACTCTCCCAAAATTGCTTGAGTTTTTTTCTGCTAAATAACATTTTGATTTGAATGTTGAATTTCTAGACTAAATCTAGGAGTCTGCTTCAAATGATTTGTTTCATGTCATAAAGTTTAAACAGTTTTTTTAAATGTATCAAAATTTTCATCATTAAATCCTTAGTGGCGGCTCCAGAAGAGGACTATGCCTCCCACCACAACCTGAGTAAGATTTTTGAAAAAGAGCTAACGCTTTATTATCTTAATTTCTTTTTAACTGAAGAACCAGAAGATCACTTTCTACACAGAAGCAATTTTATTCTGTTATATGAGTGTACTGAAAAAAATCTTTTAACAAAAACACTTTAGCTGGTTTTAAAACTATTGTTCCATTCTAGAAAACACCACAATGTAGCTGTTCAGTATGTTAGCTATCAAAGCCAAACACAAACACCATAGTTTATTTACTATTTCCAAAAGGAGTATTTCCTACATTCTAGATATGCATCAACGTGTGGTGATATTTACTGTTCACTCAGGTCATGTAACTTTGTTTAATTCAGATTCTTACCATATTACTTCGGAAAAGCAAATCAAATGCATTTTCATATGCCAATTAATTTCTATATTTTATGTTACAGAAATTTGGTAACATTAATTTATGTTTTAATTCTTAGGATAACTCAAACTGTAATTCTTCTCCAAGCATGTCATCTAATAGGGCTGGAAACCCTTCTGATGCAGGCGGGAGCTCAGAAGATGTTGGTGAAACTCAGGATGAAGAACCTTCTTCCTCATCAAATGTAGAAACGGAACTTGAAAACTTCCGTTTGCTGTGGAAAAAAGAAATTGAGGCGTCTCCATTCAAAGGAAAGTTTAAAAGAAAAATTAAAGCAGCGACTTGCTCTACTGAAACGGTTGCTGAGAATATTGAGCAAGAAGTAATTAAAACTAATTTTTGTTAGAAATCTATTAAAGGAACATTTTCTTATTTAATTTTTATTTTATTTATTCGTTTATTTTTTCTGATTAAAACAAAAAGTTGTATTAATTTGAAGAATTTAGAACAGAATGTGACAATGGGCCATGCATATTCTTGTATAAGTTGACTCCCCTATTGTCAAAGAAAAATCTGCAAAGAATCAAAAACTTGCGACTAAATCAAGCGTTTGTGCTAAGTGCTCAGCTGCGTGTTTGGAACCCCTTAGATGCCTTGGTTTAAACACTATTGCCGATCCTAATACGTTCATTTATACACCCGTAAAGACTGTTTTGATCAAAGAAGGTCATTATGGCTGTGTTAGTGTATTTTCATTAGAGTTCATTTATAAACTCATGATTATTATAAATGGCATCTAAGAATTTTATTCCGACACTTATAAAGCTTTTCCCTGGTGCTAACAGGACACCCATGTAATTTTTGTTATTGATATTTCAAATGTTCACAAAAACTTTAAAATTTTTTCTTTACTGATGCTTTTCTGTGTGTCCCCATACTTTAAAGGTGCATGGGTACATCTTTTTCTCTCGAAAAATGAAATGTCTTTAAAAAAAAGGATGTATTTTTGTCCTTTAACTGAAAGTCTATTTTCCTTTTATTCTAGTCCAAGAACCACCATGGACTGTAAAACTCAATTATTATTATTATTTTTTAAGTCTACAAAACAGTTTATATGTTGAGATTGTAAGAAGTATTTAAATATTTTTTATTATGCTGTGAAATGTTCTATATTTTAAATTTCCTGTAATCTCATTGGGTGTTTTTTTTTACGAACTTCGTGAATGTAGAAGCTGTATTCAACATTCAAAAAGTAATATTTAAATTTTAAAGGTCCTTTAATCTTTTTACAGGACCTTTAAAATTCCTTATACAGTTATTTCATTTTCTCAAAATAGTATGAACCCTACCCTGTTTGATGTTACATAAAATTAAGCTGTTTTTTCCTCCAATTAACGTTTGAATTTGCTAATTTATACCATTTAAATCTCATTAATATTTGTCGAGACTCTGCTGTTTTGGATTATTCTTTATTTTTTAAGTATATTTTATTTTAACTTTGCACAAATAAATTTTGATATTTAATAGCAATTTATTTCATTGCTATTGTTAAGGCAATGAGTGCATATACTTCTGATTAATGTATAGTTCTCATATATAATAGAAGCCAGGGCCGGTCTTAGGCCGATTGGACCGATTTAGCCCAATCGGGCCCCGCTCTAGCAAGGTGCCCCGCGCCGACAAATTATTTTTGCCTTTAGGTAAATGAGAAAAAAAAAACTATATCAAAATAAGAAGCTAATTGGCAATATTAACCTGGTGTTTAATCCGTCTGAAGGTATGGTGCTACGCTTAGTTCAATTTATGATGTAGGAGCAAGGGGCCTCGCGCCGACAAATTATTTTCGTCTTTAGGTAAATGTTTAAAAAAAACTATATCAAAATAAAAAGCTAACTGGCAATATTGAACTCATGTTTAATCTGTCTGAAAGTATAGTACTACGTTTAGTTCAATTTATGCTATAGGAGCAAGGGGCCCGCGCCGACAAATTATTTCTGCCTTTAGGTAAATGATAAAAAAAACTATATCAAAATAAAAAGCTATTTGGCAATATTTAACTGATGTTTGATCTGTTTGAAAGTATGGTGCTACGTTTAGTTCAATTTATGATATAGGAGCAAGGGGCCCCGCGCCGACAAATTATTTTCGCCTTTAGGTAAATGTTAAAAAAAAAAAAAAAAACTATATCAAAATAAAAAGCTATTTGGCAATATTTAACTGATGTTTAATCTGTCTGAAAGTGGTGCTACGTTTAGTTCAATTGATGGTGTAGGAGCAGGGGGCCCCGTGCCGACAAATTATTTTCGTCTTTAGGTAAATGTTAAAAAAAAAACTATATCAAAATAAAAAGCTATTTGGCAATATTTAACTGATGTTTAATCGGTCTGAAAGTGGTGCTACGTTTAGTTCAATTAATGGTGTAGGAGCAGGGGGCCCCGTGCCGACAAATTATTTTTGCCTTTAGGTAAATGTTAAAAAAAAAAAACTATATCAAAATAAGAAGCTAATTGGCAATATTAACCTGGTGTTTAATCTGTCTGAAGGTATGGTGTATGGTGCTACGCTTAGTTCAATTTATGATGTAAGAGCAAGGGGCCTCGCGCCGACAAATTATTTTCGTCTTTAGGTAAATGTTAAAAAAAAACTATATCAAAATAAGAAGCTAATTGGCGATATTTAACTGATGTTTAATCTGTCTGAAAGTGGTGCTACGTTCAGTTCAATTAATGGTGTAGGAGCAGGGGGCCCCGTGCCGACAAATTATTTTTGCCTTTAGGTAAATGTTAAAAAAAAAACTATATCAAAATAAGAAGCTAATTGGCAATATTAACCTGGTGTTTAATCCGTCTAAAGGTATGGTGCTACGCTTAGTTCAATTTATGAAGTAGGAGCAAGGGGCCTCGCTCCGACAAATTATTTTCGTCTTTGGGTAAATGTTAAAAAAAAAAAAACTATATCAAAATAAAAAGCTATTTGGCAATATTTAACTGATGTTTAATCTGTTTGAAAGTATTTTGCTGCGATTAGTTCACTTTATGGTGTAGGAGAACTTTCTGAAACTTTTGACATCTCTATTATTCTATTGAAGTTATCAGATACATTCTCAAAACTCTACTACTGTCAGGTTATATAAATAGTCTTTTCATCATCAACGCCAGGGAAGGTGCATAAAATAGAAAGAAAGGTTAGTCTGTAATGGTTTTTTTTTATCAAGCTATTGATTTATTATTATTATTTTTTTTCTTGTAAAAAATAGCGAAACAAAAAGTTTTTATTTTAAAAAGAGTTATATTCATTTGAGCCTCAAACTAAATGTAATCATTTTGCAAAGAGGGCCCCGCCAGAGTTCTCCAATTGGGCCCCCTATTTGCTAAGGCCGGCCCTGATAGAAGCCATAGCTTCTATTAATATTAGCCAGTTGTTAATTATTACCTATTTTATCTTATATTGCAAGTTTCTTTGAGAATACTGAAGAATTTTTTTTTTTTGTAGTAATATGATAGTCCTCATTAATTATGCTGTTGTCTATTTTCATGTAAATTGTGTTTAAATTTGCTGTTATTCATGATTTGTAATTAAAATTGTTTCAGGCTCGCTGGTTGTTTTTGCATGGTGTTCGAGCAGAAAGAAGGGGAAAATTGCAAGATGGTGAGTACAAGTGTAAAAAGTCTTTCATAAATTGACCAAAAATACATAAAGCTGAATTCCCCCCCCCCCTGTGTAAGCTATGGTTATATGTGTAATAGGGTGGGCCGAAAATGACTTTTATTTTTTTTTCGATGACGAGGTATGCGGAAAAGGTGCCATTAGGGACACAAAGCACTCACAAAAAATTTGAAATTTTTTGCACAATTTCTTGATCTGCCGCAATCGCCTTGAAGTTTCGGAAAAATGCTAATTTTTTGTTTTTCGTAAAATTTGTGAAAATTTTTTAAAAATATTTTCAGTGATAGGTGTAACTTACAAGGTACTATTAGGGGCACTAAGTTCATATAAAAAATTTGAATTATTTTGCTCCTTCTGATCAGCAAAACTTGGGTTCAGAAATGTAAAATTGATATACAGCAAAATTTGAATTTTAAAATATTTCGGTAATGGGGAGAGCAAAAAAGGCTCACTATTATCATTAAATTAACATTAAACTTGAATTGTAAATGATATTTATTTAATTTGTCACAAATACGGGGAAAATTCGGAAAAAACCTTTTTTTAAAAAAATGATCCAATTTATTTATTAATTTTTAAGCTTTATAAAAATTCCGTCCAAGTGTTGAGAGACAATTTAGGAGTCTGAAATGAGAAGTAGTTTATCAAATAATCTGCATTTTTATTTTTAAAATTCGTTAGAGTTACAAATTAGTTATTTATTACTATTGAATTAAAACAATGTGTTAACTGAAAGTGCTTCACAGTTCTCAGCTTATTGCGCATCCAAATATCTTGCAAAATAATCCAGAACTCAACGCGAGGAGGTGGCTGCACGAGTTCCACCAGCCCTCCACCTAAAAATATTATATTCACATTGTTTTGCATTCTTCATGCAACAAAGTCCTTCTTCGAATTAAACGTTGACATTTTTATCCTGGCTTGTATCTTTGCTCTGACGAAGGTATCTCTGTCCTCATGGCCACATACGTGCATTGCCGCTTCTATCACTACTTTAATTGTTCTTTCCACAGCTTGCGTGTGACTTGGAAAGCGGACTGAAGCTTCATCTAAAACCAAGCCTGATTCTATGTTTCTCTCAATCTCTTCGAATGAAAGATTCTTTGTAATTGGAGGCTCACTAAGATCTGTTGAGAGCCAGTCGATGCAGTCGTAGTACTCAGTAGCCATAAAGTTCAGTTTTAGAACCTTAAACTGTCTCAGTCTCCTGATCTCTTTCTTCTTTGAAAGGCGGCATTGTTTAATCCTTTTCCATGCCAATATTCTGATTTCTTTGTTTTCGTCTGTCGCCATTGCTAATAGTATATTCTCAGGATGGCTACAGTATGCATTTCTTTGAACCACCGAATGCACTATCGTCTTTAAGTCATCAGGGAGGAAGCTTAAGAGTAGAATGACGTAGTACGAGTTTATGCGCAGAGTATGGTTCTCAGTGAGGAAGCTACCAGGGTGAGCAGATGGACCGAGACATTTGTGGAAAATAGTTCTGCTCTCAAACTTCCTCTCTGATGACTTAACGATAGTGCATTCGGTGGTTCAAAGAAATGCATAATATAGCCATCCTGAGAATATACTATTAGCAATGGCGACAGACGAAAACAAAGAAATCAGAATATTGGCATGGAAAAGGATTAAACAATGCCGCCTTTCAAAGAAGAAAGAGATCAGGAGACTGAGACAGTTTAAGGTTCTAAAACTGAACTTTATGGCTACTGAGTACTACGACTGCATCGACTGGCTCTCAACAGATCTTAGTGAGCCTCCAATTACAAAGAATCTTTCATTCGAAGAGATTGAGAGAAACATAGAATCAGGCTTGGTTTTAGATGAAGCTTCAGTCCGCTTTCCAAGTCACACGCAAGCTGTGGAAAGAACAATTAAAGTAGTGATAGAAGCGGCAATGCACGTATGTGGCCATGAGGACAGAGATACCTTCGTCAGAGCAAAGATACAAGCCAGGATAAAAATGTCAACGTTTAATTCGAAGAAGGACTTTGTTGCATGAAGAATGCAAAACAATGTGAATATAATATTTTTAGGTGGAGGGCTGGTGGAACTCGTGCAGCCACCTCCTCGCGTTGAGTTCTGGATTATTTTGCAAGATATTTGGATGCGCAATAAGCTGAGAACTGTGAAGCACTTTCAGTTAACACATTTTTTTAATTCAATAGTAATAAATAACTAATTTGTAACTCTAACGAATTTTAAAAATAAAAATGCAGATTATTTGATAAACTACTTCTCATTTCAGACTCCTAAATTGTCTCTCAACACTTGGACGGAATTTTTATAAAGCTTAAAAATTAATAAATAAATTGGATCATTAAAAAAAAAAAGCATTTTTTCCGAATTTTCCCGTATTTGTGACAAATTAAATAAATATCATTTACAATTCAATTTTAATGTTAATTTAATGATAATAGTGAGCCTTTTTTGCTCTCCCCATTACCGAAAATAATTTTAAAAAAAATTTCACAAATTTTGCTGTAATATCCAATTTTAGCAATTTTTCTGAAACCCCCAAGCGTTTATGGCTGATCAAGAAATGGAGCAAAATAATTCAAATTTTTTATGTGAACTTAGTGCCCCTAATAGTATCTTTTAAGTTACACCTATCACTGAAAATATTAAAAAAAAATTTTGACAAATTTTACGAAAAACATCAAAAATTAGCATTTTTCCGAAACTTCAAGGCGATTGCGGCAGATCAAGAAATTGTGCAAAAAATTTCAAATTTTTTGTGAGTGCTTTGTGCCCCCAATGGCACCTTTTCCGCATATCTCGTCATCGAAAAAAAAATAAAAGTCATTTTCGGCCCACCCTAATGTGTAACGGCCGTATACTCAATGCTATCTCACCGCAGAGATAACACTCGGACTATCCAAATCGAGTTTTAAGCTAAAACTCGTATTAAACGTTTTGCATATTCTCCAAGTCGTTTTAAGAGCCGCTTAAGAGAGCGGAGTGTTAGTTGAAGTCGAAATGAAACGGCAATCGCCATTGGCTATAATGACTCACGTGACATTTTCTATTTGTTAACTGCATCCTTAACCGCTTGATTTTGTTTGTTTATCTCATTTTATGTGAAGCGTGCTTCTACATATTTCCTCTCCTATTTGAATCTTTCGTAAAATAAATAATACGATGACTCAAAAGAGCAACTTTACAGCAATCGAAATAGAAGTACTATTATTGAGTCTAACATATTACGAAAAATATAAACGCATAATTGAGTGGTTGCACTCTGTGGTGTCTAGCATTAAGGGGCTGAGCATAGTAATTATACTGTCCGCCGCACTTTTGCTGGGAAAATTCCAAGTCATAAACAATCAATTAAAACATAATATTTCGTGTTTTTAAGAAAAAATAATTACAAGTTTAATTTTACGTCACATTATCTTCTGACCAGTAAAATTTTCGCTTGGCGAGAATTGGGCCATCAAAGATTTATGGCAACCCTTGTGTTATCTCCGTTGCGAAAGAAAACTGTTCGGATAATAAATAAAGACAATATTAAAAGTTAATTTGTTGGCGACTATTTTACAACTAGGCATTCAATTCTATTTCTGTATGTTTACTTGACGGATCAATTTTTTACGTTATTTTGCAGCTTGTTTTATTTGCTGGTTTATTCTGCATTTTAATGGCTTTTTTTAAATTAGTTAGCGAATTATTTTTCATTTTAACTGATTCTGAGTCTTGT
The DNA here is from genome assembly GCA_038373865.1 of Uloborus plumipes. Taxonomy (NCBI): domain Eukaryota; kingdom Metazoa; phylum Arthropoda; class Arachnida; order Araneae; family Uloboridae; genus Uloborus; species Uloborus plumipes. Next base: position 63,684 of record JAXGGA010005000.1, read on the forward strand.
TTTGCTCCTCAAATAAGTCCAACTCAAAATGTTCTACACGATCCAAACGACTGGCGTCCATGTTTGTTTACGAGAAAAGGATGATGGGAAGGAAATCTACGCTTGACCCACGCTTAAACCGCCGAAGTCGGGGGCACAAGCGAAGCTCAAAAAAGAGCGTGTTGTGCGGGGCCGTCGCGAAGTTTCGCGACGGCCCCGTTGTTGTGACGCATCTTTTCGTCAAGCCGGACTGGAGAATACGCTTTTTTTTTGCAGCCTCGTGTTAAACCTCGCTTAAAACTTAAGCGTCGGTTAAAACGGCGTGGAGAATACCGGTGTAAGCTATGCTATTTAATCAGTACTTATGAAGAAGATTTTAAAAAATGGGATACTGGGAGATTTAAAAAAATAAATAACTTTTCTTTTTATTTTCGTTTCATCTTTAATTGAAAGTTAAAAAATATATTCAAGGTTATTCTACTGGGGGATTTCTCAAATCTAATAAAATTGTAAACATAAAAACGAAAAAAAAAAAAAAAAAGATTGTTGATAGTGTTTTTTGGGACATAAATAATTAAGATGTTCAGTGTTATGTGAGTAATTATTAGATCAATTATTATATGTGTTATTATCAAGTTACCCTATTTCTTGGCTTATGATCTGCATTGCAATTACTTGTCCTTATCAATGTTTTTTATTTGTTGGACTTGTTGGAAAAAGATTGTTGATAGTGTTTTTTGGGACATAAATAATTAAGATGTTCAGTGTTATGTGAGTAATTATTAGATCAATTATTATATGTGTTATTATCAAGTTACCCTATTTCTTGGCTTATGATCTGCATTGCAATTACTTGTCCTTATCAATGTTTTTTATTTGTTGGACTCTTCACATATATATGTGTGTAAGAATAGTAAATTTGTTAACCGTATTTTTTCAAAGCAGATACTAAAGTGCAGATGCTCTGGATGGGATCAAATAGTTGTAGTAATATGAAATTTGAGCAACAAAGAAAAATTTGTTCAAAATTGTCAAAAAAATTTTTGTTAAAGTTATTAAAATTTGAAATGAGGTTATTCATTTTTACAGCTATATCATTTTATCGTCGTGCTATACAGCTTGTGCCTGACATAGAGTTTAGAATTGAGGAAAATTCTTTTGAATATAAAGGTATTAAAGGTTTATCATTTAACTCTCACTCGTTGACTTGAATTGGTATTGAATTATTTGTTAAATAATTTCTTTTTCTTTTATAGATGACTTCTCTGAAGACTCAGATGAGTCAAGGTATTTTTTATTAGATATTTTGAACATTTGTTTGCAAAGCATATTTGCTGATTAAATCATGCATATTTGCAATTTTTTCTTTTTAAACTTCAGACAAAATCAAATAAAATTATTGGATATACTGAAAAAAAAAGTGCTGAATGAAGTATACATTTCTCATTTGTTCAGATTTTACTGTTTCATATTTAGTAAATAAACTTGTATGTTGTTAAATTTTAAAACAATATATGAAATCCAGTTTTGTGCTCTTTTCCAATCATGAAAGATTAAAAAGTTCTATTTAATATCATTGTTTTTGGTGATGCAAAATAGGTAGTTAAAATATTTATCTTTTTAATAATGAAGAATAGATGTGATTGGTCAGTCATGTAATGTTTCTTTTCTTCTAGTTGGAAGTAGTAAAATCAATATGCTACCGTAAAATCCCAAAAGTACCCCCCCCCCCCACCGAATATACCCCCCACCTTATTCATCTAAATGGAAATTTATCTTAAATCCCGAATATACTTAATCTTAAATCTCGATTATAGCCCCTCGTCCTGAAATGTATCTGTTTGGTTTTGAAAAGGAGGGGGGTTACTTTCGGGATTTTACAGTATTAGTTTTAAGAGATAGTGATTAACTTGTACTGAAAATTCTTATGCTGAAAAAACTTGAACATTCTGGTTCTTAGTCATTAAAATGTCATTGTATACTGTATAGATCAATATTGGTCCTTTTGGTGGTAAAATTTCTGTTGTCCATTGGTTGGTCATTCATGTACAGTCAGACTTATTCCAGTAAAAAATTAAATTTTATTTCCAAAATCATCTTTTAAAAAAAAGTAAATGAATAAATAATAATAATATAAAACAATATGTTTTCTCTGTTTCACATAAACACAAAAGGAATTTTATAAATAAATATTGTAAAAAAAAAGTGTTTCTTAAAAAGACAACTCATCAGCTCCTTTTCTTAACTATAATAAAAAGTCAGCCTACTGTTTGAAAAAAAAAAAAAAAAAAACTCATTTTGTCCCTATATAATTTACTTACTTGTATCATGAATTTTTAAATGACCACCTTGATTATATCTTGCTGTCTCCCCTCAAGCATTGTTTATATAGCAAGGTTGTTACTGTACGATCTTCTTAAGCTGCACACATGCTGAACATGTTATTTCATTTTTGAAATTTAAGATAAGCAGAAATATTATGGATTCTCCTTGCTCATTCTCTGGCTACCTTAGGCTATATGCGTAGAAACTAACTGCACATAGATGAAAACAAGCTTGTGTAAACTAACGGTTCAGTACGTAGTAACTTCAATCACTTTAATCCATTCATTTTTAAAGCAGTTACCTTGTTAATTCAGGCAATGTCAATTAAAGTACTTTGCTGTATACCAAATGCAATGATGCTTTAACCACTTCCCTTACGAATTTTTTTTGGAAAAAATTGCAAAAAAAAAAAAACTTTTTTTTAAAATTTAATTTTGAAATACAAGAAAATGAAGCAATACAAATAAAATATGTAGGTTTCAAGTTGAATTTTTAATTATTTATAGGCATAAAATCAATTAGTTTCACCCGAGTTTTCTCGGGATAATAATTACCTGCAACTCATACGAGCCCGAGATAACTCGAGATAATCAGGCAAGCTGTTAATGTGCATTATTGACAAATTATGTTGGCATTAAGCTCAAAAGCAAAGAACTTAATGCAGTTAGCACCTGATTATCTTTTTTTTTATATAAACTTTGATTAAAAAAAATTGGCAATGATTAACTCAATGTTCATAAATGCACCCATTTTCATTTATCAAAGTGACAAATATTTTCAAACACCAAAGTTTCTTTCTTCCTCCTACAAATCACCCAAAATCCTCTCAACAACCCAAAACCAGAATAAGACGTACACTTCCTACTAATGCCGCCAACTTTGTCTAGTGATCAGTGAAGTCTGACTGCGGATTGGGGTTTCGGTTGAATCCTGGCTCGAGCATGGATGAGCTTTTTCTCTCCTGCCCTCGTCCTTTCTTTGTGTGAATGTGTTGCTGTAATGTGAATAGGAGCCTACCCTATAAATGGGTCCTTATGGCATGTGTGCATTGTGGAAGTAAGATAACAACAACTAACTACTTTAGGTCTACACTACTTACTGCACTATTATATTTGTTCGAAAAAATTCCCACTCTCCTCCCCTATACGTGTTTGGCGTATCTTAGCTTGATCTGTTTCAGTTAATCTGTTTGTTTGAAAATTGATTTTTTATGAAAGGTACATTAATATCGTTTTTTACCTGTTTTGTGCATTATCTGCAAAGTTCCCCTATCAGTGGTTTTTATGACACTAATCCGCGGATAATCGAGAGTTAACTGCATGTCAATTGTTTCTTATTTGAATTGAATTTCAGATGACCTTTTTGTTGCTAAAAATACTTTACTGGAGTGTGTATGAATTAATAACATAATTCATAAATGTGATGGATTAAAAACATTTTTTAATTCAAAAATTTTTAAATTCTGTTTTTATGTAGTTGAAATAAAAATAACGGAATGAAATTCTTTCATTTTTCCAACTTATTATTTATTTATTTTTTTGCACTTCATTATTGTGTTTGTTAATGGATGTTATTTAACAGTGCTTATGACGGAAATTCATCTGAGAGTGAAGATGAAACAGACAATCTTGTTTGTAAATTTCAGATGCTAGCTTCTAAATCTTCTAATTATAGTTTATGTTTACCAAAACATGAGCAAATGGTAAGTGAAATCAAGTGCTTGATTTCTTGTTAATATATTTATTGTGATAGTATAGTGATTTAAAGTAATTTGAGAAGCATGTCAGTTATCCTTAAAACATAGGGATAAAAAATTATCAAAAGTAATAAACTGTTGAAAAATGCATCTCTGGTTGCATAGTTACGAAGAACATCTTCAATATAAAACATGAACTGTAACCTTATGCAGTTGCTGATATTTTGTTTTAGGAGCCTGTTGCTCTTGACCTAATTTACTTCTGATACTTAAAATTGATTAATTTTTCAAATGTTTTTGGTTAGGTTTTAGACAGTGTTTAATGTTTGAAAATTATTCTGATTTAACACTTAGGCTTTTATGCTACAAATTTTCTTTTAATGTATTATTTCTGACACATAATTGTCTTTACATTTTTTGCTTGACTGTATATTTTTCTTTAAAGAAATTTTCTTGCTCAAAGGTCCAATTTTATTATTTTCAAATTTATTTCTTGCTCCCTTCTTCTAAAATAAATTAAATCTGGTGTGGAATGTTGCAATCTTTAAATTGTAAAAAGTACAATGAAGCTGTTTTCACATGAAAAAAGTATACCCCTCCCCCCATACTGTTCTTCATTACCATTACTTTTTTATATACATAACTTAAGAAAATGATTTAAAAATAATGCACAAATCTACCGATTATTTATTATTTAAAACAACTGTATAAATGTAACATGAATATTTTGTTTTTTCAGTAAAAATTACAACACTTAAGTTTCAAACAAAATTAGGTTCAAACTCTAAAAAATTAGATTTTTTTTTGAATTTAGACATTTGGCTTATTATTTTGACTGTTTGGTACAGTTCTAGGAGAATATGGTCCTTATAAGTATCGCATTTAATATTCTGGGTACATTCTTTTTTTTTATGCTGTTGAGTAGTGACAGTATCAGATAATGCAAACTCATAGTTGTATATTGCACATAAAGAATAAAAGAAAATTCATAATATTTTATTTTTGTAATTTTCCTGTTGCCTTTTTTTAGTCTTATGATTTAGGAATATTTAAAACCACAATTGAATGTTTTTACTTGAATTCATTAAGTGTCGAAATCCATTTATTACTAACACCAACATCAGAAAACAAATATTCAACTTATAAATGTCAAACAGATTAACATAAATGTTGTTTGGTCGCTACAATATTATTAAGAATTTCAAAAACTTGAAATTAAAATTGTAAGCATAAATACATGGAAAGATACTCAAAATTAAAGTAGAGAAAAAGTAAAAATATTAATCTTTGAGGTAGAAATTTTCATTTTTTAGTTCTGCTTGCAACTACTGAAGCTTATATGGGTTTATAAATAAGTGCATGCCTGCGGTACATAGACGTCATATCTGTACCTCAGAACCAGACTAACGTAAGTCCATTTTCGTCATTTTTCGGTAGAGGGGTAAAACGATTGTCGAATACATTGTTTTTCCCCTCTACTGAAAAATGACGAAAATGGACTTACGTTAGTCTGGTTCTAAGGTACAGATATTTCTGTTTAAAAATAGCTGATGTGAAATAGTTTCTATGTCCTCAATGATTTACAATGAGTTTCAAGTAATTTGAGATTCATAAATTATTTTCCTTTAACATATTATAGGCTAGCCATTTGTCAGACCTTCCATTAGAAATTTTTATGTACATTTTAAGATGGGTAGTAGGACAAGATCTTGATGTCTTTTCTTTGGAACAAATATCAAGGGTAATCAAATTTACTTGTTTCTTTGTTAATAATGAAAATGAAAGCTGTCTGTCTCTGGCTTTTGTTTAAGGTCAAAATATGCCTATTTCATTATCATCTGTTCTGTTAAAATATTGCTTTACTTCACCTTTAATTTGATTTAGTTTTTAAAAATTTTATATTTAACATTTTCTCTATCTACATTGTACAGCTTTCAATTAAACGCATTACAGTGTATTATTTGAGATATGAGACTAAGATTATCTCTGAGAATGAGAATATAATCTTGCAATTTGCAGAATAATTGATGTACTTTTTTTTGCTTAAAAAATAAAAACAAAAAGTAATGAGAAATAAACCAAAAACAATTTGTTATGAAATAAAACTAACTGCTCATGGTCTGAAACTTAACAACTTTGGATTATATCTTGTAAATGACATTTGCTGCAAATTTTATTTCATTCAGATGATTCTTTCATGGTGTTGCATTTTTTTTTACAAACAGTAGTACATATTTACATATTTAGAAATATTTTTTGCACATATTCGGGATACATGACTTATAAATGAGTCTTAATTTCTATCAAAAGAAATGCAGGAGCCTTGTTAATAGTCTTAATTTCTTCCAATATGAGAAAGAGAAATAAAAAGAGATATGACTTAAAATTTTAGAGAAAGTCCAGAGAATTGTTTTAATTTTAGATCTAGTGTGATTTTTGTAAGACTACTTCAATGTTTGAAAAATTCTTCATATTCTATTGCTTTCAAATGATATAAATTTAATTTATAAGTCTTAAGTTAAATTGTTGTATTTCTTTCTTAGGTATGTCGAGGTTTTTATGTTTGTGCCAGAGATCCTGAAATATGGAAGGCTGTTTGTTTAAGGTTAGCTCTTAAGTTCATAATTTACCTTTGGTTAGTTACAGTGAAAAATTAAACTGCAGTAAAAGATTTGTCTGTACATTCATTTGTAAATTTTCATAATTTTATGACTAATCATTCATTCTGTTTACATTTTAAATCTTCAATGAACTCAAGGTTCGTGTGTTTCCTACTTTCCCATGACCTCAGGGTCCAAGGGTCCAAACAATTAGTACTTTCCCTATTTCTTAGTTTTTGTTCCTACTTTCCTTATATTTTATATTGATCCACCTTTTCATTAAAAGTTTTCTAAGTGTGATTTTATGTCCTTAATTTTCCATATGTAACTTTTTCATACAGGCCACTCTACGGCAAACGGTAATTTTGTCCTGCACATAATGCTTCATATATTTCATTTGAAATAAGTACACATTTTTACTATTTTAACACTTCTTAAAAAGTTCTAATATCTGATTCCTTCTCTCATCTCAAATAGAAACTGATATGGACTTCTGCACATAAAGGGTTAATAGCTGAGAAAAAAGTTATAGGGCTTTGACTGATTATATGGGATCTAGCAAAGAGTACATAGGTGGCCACAATTCCCAAGACTTTTCTTCTATACACAATGTACAGTAGACAGAGCGGGTAGACTTCCATGTTTGTCATGCTTTGTGTTTTAGTTTATTTAATTGTTGAAATGCATAGTTCCAGGGCATTTGTATTTGCATTTAGCCTGCAGGATAAAAAGTTTATTTTTCATAATGTTTCCAATTTATCTAGTTATGATATTATTTTTGTCTGTCAGGGGATCCTTTTGAAGCTAAATCGTTTTCTTAAACTTAACAAAACAAAAATTAAACAATGTAATAAAATATATTTATTTCTTTAAATTTTAATCAATCTTTATCACAATAAAATTCCCTCTCTGACTTTTATAATTCAGATAATTTGATTTTGAATAGCTTTTATGTTGAACAACTTTGAAAAAAAAATGTATTAAAGGAAAGTAAGCAATTTTTCTTATTTGTTGAGCCATCTAAGTTATTAAACTACATGGAACCGCACTAAACTAAAGAATATGACTGTGCAAGAATCAACCCGCTCCCCTCCCTCCATCTAAATACTGATACATTAATTTATTTATCATCAATAGCTCTGCCAAAAATGCAGATTAGATTAATGAAAAATTTTCCTATAAACATTATTAGAATAATTTTATCAAATCATCATTAGAATTATGTTTTCAGATCTTGATCAAATTAAAGATTGCAGTTCCTAAAAAGGTCTCTCTGCTGACTCTGCAAAAAAAAAAAAAAAAAGAAAAAAAAAATGCAGCTTTTACTTAAAGAAGATAAGGTATGCATATGGTATGATCCAACTCTAAGTGTGCACATCAGAGTAATATAGCTCAGGAGCATTCTGGATTGTGGTACAAAATCGTAATATATTGAAATATTGCTGCAAGCACAATCCCAAAGTTGAGACGTACCAAGTAGCACTTGAACTGAGTACTTAGCCTTTAACTATTTACACAAGTACCGAGAACTTGGTATGACGCGTTTTGCACCACAATTTAAAATAAATGATTTTGATGGTTAAAATATTTTCATAGTGCTTTTATTTGTTTCTCTTTTTCTCATAAGTATTTCTTTACCCAAAGTAATCATCACCTTTTTCTAGCCGAAATTAAGTTATGCAACACTAACATGTGATATATAAAAAGTAGTTACACACATTGCCTTTGGCATCGTAGAAATGAGTCCATAGCTAACTTTTACTTTGTATTGATATTATAAGTGTTTTTTTTTTTTTTAACTCATTATATGCAGTATACAATTGTAGTTTATGAGTAAAGTGATTGTAAATATACTAAAAATTTTGTTGTCTTGAACATTACATTTTGATGACTACTCATTATTAGCTGAGTATCTGATAAAAATTTGTCTGAGAACCAAGTACTTGGCAAATTCGCAGAGTATCTCAGTATGCACTATCAAAGTCTTAAGTTTTTTTCTTTGAAAAATTCCAAGACTATATACAACAGTAGTTTGGAAATTGCAAATGGACAGACATTATTTGCTTCATATATAGTCATACTAAATGATTATTTTTTTTTTAAATCTAAACTTATTCCTTTAAGTTATATTTCAAAAAAAAAAAATAATAATGATTTGTTATTGATTTTATAATAACTTAAAATTTGGAAATCTTTAGATTAAATTTATATGTGTGGTTTTATTTTTGCATATTTATAGGATATGGGATGTAAATGTTGATACTCCAAATAAGTACGGCAGTTGGAGAGATATGTTTATTCAACGTCCTCATTTGTCTTTCAACGGTAAGTGCAGTAAATTTTAGTTTTCCGACTTCTTTTACTTATAATTTTGGAACATATTTCTAATTTATACTTTTGATTTCATTTGTGGTTACTTCATATCTTCGAATATTTTTGACACATAATATGAAATAAATTAAAAAATAATTCATGATAAAAATCAAATTTAACATTTAAGAGACCAAGAATAACAGTAAACTCTAATTATAGAAAAAAATGACAAAAATTAATCTGAATGCTACTAAAAGCTAAAATCTTTCGTTTAAGCCAAATATCTTGATTATATTAAAAGTTTTAAAAATACAAATATTTTAAAAACAAAAAAGTTAGTGTAGCATAGATGAAGCACTTCTATTCATGATTGTGAGTGTGTGAATTCTAAATTCGATGGGATATTTTTACATCAACGTTCAGACATTCTGGATTGTGCACAAAATTTTTTATTCTACATTGTGTGGTATTTTTATGTAATTAATCTAGAGTACAGCTATGAAAAATAAATCAAGTTAATGATGATTAATATGAATTTCAATTAAATGGCTGATTGAGTTATGTTTTGCTGCTTAAATGTTGGTAAAGTAAACAATTTTTCAGTTTTCTATTAATGTCAGTTCTTATCATGATTCTTATAGTATAGAATGAATCAAACTAAATGTGTGGGGAGAGGCTTTTTAAAAATATCATGAAGATTTTGCAGCAGGGGAGGGGGGTTGAGAATGGTTATCAAAGTTCTGGAATGGAATTAAAGTGGAGAATCGGAGTGAATTAGGAAAACACGTTGAAAAAGCAATATGAATTAATGTATTATTTAATTTACTATAAAAGAGTAATTGCCCGAAATATTGCATTAATGTTGAAATTCAGAAGTATGTCATACTCTGCAGTGTGACACAGAGACTTTATGTAGAGTTGCTAATTGAAGCTGAGGTTGTAAGGGGCCGTCCAGAAACGATGTCCCTTCCTGTCCTTTCTGTCATACTTCACATTACACCCCAGCCCTCCCTTTGTCGCACATCACGCTATTTTTCATAAGCATATTGTAAATGGGGGGGGGGGGGGGAATGTGATATCACACTTCTTGTTAAAGTGTGACATCATTTGAAGACGACCCAAAAGTGCGACATATTTTAAAACTGCAAAATCATTTTTTCTTGTAAATTTAAATGATTTTAATTAATGGTTTAAAAAAACAATGTAAATTGTGATTAAACTAATTTAAATCACCAAACCCTTATTTAAAAAATCCAATCAACTTTGGAACTATTCTTCAGTACTTCGGTAAAAATATGTTTTCTACTATGTTTTTTTCTTAGTATATAAATGTTTACAAATACTTTAAATTATTTTATTCAGGTGTATATATCAGTAAAACAACTTATGTAAGATATGGAGAATCTTCATTTCAAGATACAAATTATAGGCCTTGTTATCTGGTTGAATATTACAGATACTTACGATTTTTTCCAGATGGTACGTATAATTGGCATTATGTGTATGTAATATTAGAACATGTATTTTTTGCTTAAAGCGATTGCACCAAATATGCTTCACAACTTAGAAATTTTAAAACTGGTGATAATTAATTATTCATAATTGTTATTGTTTTTCAAATTTCCATCAAGTCAAAAAAAAAAAAAAAAAGTCACTTAAATCAAAACAAGACAATATTATATTGAACCAGCAGAATCAATTTAATTATTTTTTACAATAAAAATATTTTTGAAAAAAAAAATTGAACCGACTTCGGAACTTCACTCAACAAATGCTCTAAAAAGTAAAAAATAATTTTATTCTTTGAACACCATCGGTACTACATTTAAACATACGTTTTGAAGTCGGCGCAAAAAAGCTAAATAGAATCATTCGAAACTATAAATATAAATTTAAAAGAATCCAGGTTCTTTATTCGCATTCGCATTCATTGAAAAATACATATTTATGTAATGGTACAAATATTCAGCTCTCAATTTTCAATGATTTCTTTGAAAATGTTGGCAAAATATAGTAAGCATCATTTTACCTATAGTTTTTGCGCCGACTTCAAAACTTATGTTTAAATGTAGTATCGATGGTGTTCAAAGAATAAAATTATTTTTTACTTTTTAGAGCATTTGTTGAGTGAAGTTCCGAAGTCGGTTCAATTTTTTTTTTCAAAAATATTTTTATTTTATTCTTTTTAGTGTAAATGTACACATGAAATAAGGTAATGTTTCCATTGCAAAACTTCACCTAATTTTCTTAAGTAAATGCTTCATAAAATAAACTATGTAAGAAAAAAAAAGAAAGAAAGTATCAACGCGTCTAAAATTTTAAACGATTGACACTAAAAAATAATCCTAGTTATTCTCTGGTATTTATTTGTGTACTAGTTTAATTAAAGGCTAAATATTAATGGCTTTTCAACTAATTTATATTTCAAAACAACACTAGATTCTCGCAGTTCATAAAATTTCACGACGTATTACATACGTGGCCCGCTAATGAGTTTTATGTTTGCTTCAGTTAAGCCTTCATTCAAAATTTTCATGATCATTATAATAACTGTTTCATATCAATCACGTTCTGTAACAATGGATTTCATATTTAATCATTTAGGACAAATCGCTTTAAATTTGAGCAAAAATTTGGAGATTTTCCTCGCTTTCTTCAGAATTCTTTTATCAAACCTTATGCAAATTAAGACTAATAAAACCTGAAATATTACGAATCAATCAGTACCTGGTACGACTTTCAGTCCGTTGGAGTTCAGGAGAAAAAAGCAGGACATAGAAAGATACTTGGTTTAAAATTTTCAAAAAGACCATAGAAAGGAATTTCATTATGCAATCCAGAGAAGCCTGGCGTTCAAAATGGTCATTATTACGATTACTGTGATCCCAATTTCTTTTTCGAAAGATTTCTGCAGGTTCCCGTTATCGAACCCGGACCACGAGAGGATGGGACCAATCGGAAAGAAAGACCTTTCTAACAAAAAAAGAATTTTTGAAATCGGTCCAGGCATCTTCGAGAAATCTTATAACATACAAAAAAAAAAAAATTTCTCCGACGAATTGTATAACCTCCTCCTTTGTTGAAGTCGGTTAAAAATCCAACAACTTTTAAAATTACGTTTAAAAACAATATTTTTTTGAAAAGCATTGATTGATAAAATATTTTTAATTGCTCTCTCCTCCCCTCTCCCAAGAAATAAAAATATATTATAAAAAAGGGTTAAATCAATTTCCTTGCTTCCAAATAGTCCTTTTTAGCTTCCAAAGTTATTTTATTTCAGCTAACTTCATTATAGTCATTTAGTTAGTGCTTGTAAAAAATAGATTTAAAAAATCATAGGATCATTTAGCAAAATCTTGAGCCATTTGAGTTGACTATGTTCCTATTTTGAAAAACTCACAAATTACAACATTTAAGAGAAGATCAAGAGAATCTAAATTTTGTGCAATTCTTTCTTCCTGCATATTTTTGGTTAGAATTTCTTAACAAATTTAGATCAATCAAAAGTAGCCTGTAAAACAAGTAGGCTTCTGTGAAAACAAGCAGAACTTTGTAGTTTTTAGATTGTTAACAACATTAAGAGTTGCATGCAGAGGAAATTTAGATAGAACTTACCAACTTGAGAAATGTACTAGTATATATTATATAAAACAGAATTTAATGCTCTTAGTTTGGAACATAAATCATTTTTTACATGATTGAATAAATAAAGAACTTTCTTTTTCTGCTTAGGAGTAATTCTGATGCTTACTACTCCAGATGATCCATACCAATCTTTATACAAGCTCCGCCAACAGAAGTCAAAAGACCCAAATGTAATGTACGGTCGCTACAAGCTAGTAGGTAGTATTGTGATGGCAGTAGTAAAAAAACCTAAATCAGACACTGGTAGTACTCAAATACCTAATTACAGATACAGGCGTCAGAGACAAGCAAATATTTCAGAAACAGAAGACCAAACATTTCATCTCGTAAGTTTAATTTTACAATCCTTTTGATTACCAAACTTCCAAGTTTTTTTTCCTTGAATTAGGCAGTGAAAAATGTGTTAATTCTAGTACCATTTTAAAAAGTCCTCTATGCTTCACTAACATTATTGAATATTTATTTATTCTGAACATGCACATAATTTACTTTTATGTTTATATGCATGTTAAAATGACATTGAAAATTGTATTTTAAAGTTTATAAAAATATATACATACATATATCTACAGTCAATTGTTATGTTGTAGGAGCTTGAAGTGAAAAATTACAAAAAAAGATTGAACTGTCAGCTAAACTGGAATCGTTATTCTATTCATATCGTTTACAGGTTTGTAATTTTTCCCCATAATATTTTCTACCTCAATTATTAAACCATAGATTTTATTTTAATGTACGTTATTAGTTTATAAAAAGTAAAAATACCTTTTTTGCATTAAAATTTGTTTATTATCTTGTTGAGAATTTTAATAAATGTGTCAACTTTGTGTGCAAAGTGAAATTATTGTCCCATAATTTGAATAAAATCTTTACTTCCTAGTTTTAGTAAATTTTGTTGGTATTAGTGTGAAACATTCTTAATCCTTATTTTAGTCATAATCATATCCTAATCAATCAATATAAAGTTTAAAAATGGACAATTCCATCTATGGATTTTTAATGTTATCGAAGGTATAGTTTTTTGTTTTGATTTTCGCTTTATGAACGTGGAAATCTTATTTATGTAAGAGACTCTATATAAAGACTGAAGTTAGAAAAGAAGTGGTTTCTTGTTGCTTATTTTTTGGTTCATAACAAATATTAAACAAAAAAATAACCCTTTCAAATGTGACAGTAGGAAACTCAATTTAAATTTGACTTATCTTTTACTGCTCTAAAATATGAAATTCTGTTTGCAGAAATGGCCAGGAAGCTGTTTCAAACTTTGACTTACTGCCCTCAAATTTTCCATGTTTTTGGTTTTCTCGAGTGAAGAGTTTTACCATTGAATCTGAAAGTCCTTTAAGGTAAATAAGGAAACTGCACAGAAGCTTAGCAGATGACTTTTAATTATTCAGATTTCTAGGAGAAACCTAGCCAATATTATATTCATTTTAATATAAATAAATTTTATGCCATTTTGTTGAACATTTTCGTCAAGTGTCATTTTAAAAACATATTTTGAACTTCACTGATGAAAAAATTACAAATGAATACAAAAATAATATAATTAAAACCCTTTCTTTGCTGGCTTTGGAGAAATGTTTACTTTAACAGGCTTGCACAGTTCAATAGTACTGTCCTCAGCTTTAAACCACCAGGTGTTTTTCTGACTGTTTCTTGCACTGGTTTCAGTATCGCTAAAATCTAGCACAAGACTCATTTCAACGTGGCAAGCCTCTGCAATGAAACAATACATTAATTCTTCATTCAAAAATTTAATAATTTCCTTGTTGGCTAAAAATTTACCAGAGAATTTTACTTTAAATTGATATTAGGTAAATAAAATACTTAATACACAAACAAATATAATTTAGGTCATAAAATTCAAGTTTTCAGTTAGTAACTAAGAGGTTAAAGGATATCAATTGTTCAGCAGCCAAGGACTATATATACAGTAAAACCTCTCCAGTACGGACACCTATGGGGACCTAAATATTATCCGGTTTAAAGGGGTGTCCGCTTAAGGGACGGACAAGAAAAGTGAATACAAAATTAATTTCTAAACAATTTAATTATAACAGAGCAATTAACTACACTTATTAAAAGAAAACTTATTCCCTGATCAAGAGCTATTAGTCAGGGATCCCTGATAGAGATTTTTCTGTTTATTACTATCAAGCTAATTTTTCGTGAGGAGCTTCATTCTAATAAGACGCCCAACTTTTCCTCTTGCAACAATTCTCGATTGTGGTAGCTAACAGGGGTAGCAGGGATCAAATATGTCGATTCTATGAGTCTCAAAAACTAATCACTAACTGTGACTTTTTTAATTAAATCTGAAGATAATTATTAATATTGTTGAAAAAAATATTTGTCCTACAAGGTGTATGGTTTGATCAAAGAGTCCCCCTCCTCCCAACATGTTTTGATTACGAGGTCATCAAAAGTAATTACTAACAACCCAAGTTTTTTTCTACTGCTTACTTAATATGTATATAATTAAACAGTCACATTGTCCTACAAATTGTGTGGTACGTTATCTCGGTCCTACGATCAGAAATTGTTAGAACCACGAGACCATTTTTTTCATTACTAACTGTAGGACAAAAATATTACATTATAGGTTAGTGCATTCTCTATCCAGATAAACCATTGTCCTACAAGAAAACAGGTAGGTATCGCGAGTCCGACACGAATTGTAAATTTCGCTTTCTCTTTGGAATAAGTGAAAGCAGCTGTTTAAGTTTTACTAATTTTATTTTCCAGTTAAATTATTTGTGTATTGTCTTTGCATTCATAAAAAACAATTAATCTTCATCAGATTCTTCAGATAAATCATCATCTTCTTCACTAATCTCACTTTCATCTTCATCTTCTTCATTTTCGTCATTAGTGATATCTAACATTTAAAAATAAAGAAATTGCCCATTAATTAATAAACGAATAAAAATAAAAATACTATTAATAGGGGACCTTGTAAGTCAGAAGATAGTTCTTCAAAGGATGGACTTTTGTGGACCATCAAACAAATTTTATTCGTATTTGCCGTCAGTTATCGTCCATCCATAATTTTCCAGCAACTTTTTTGTGGGGCACCGCATGTGTGCATTGCACCATACGTTACAGATAAATACAGTTCGCTTAATTTGTTGCAGTAGTTCTTGCTTTGTAGGCGGCAAACTCGAATGATCATATCCTACGATTTCCTTTAAAAATTTTTCTTCTCTTTAATTTTTCGCTTTATAGCCCTTTTCAAACAATTGGTATCTACCTTTGTTGATGTCATTTTTCGTTTTTAATGAATATACTCTACATACGTTTCTTAAATGCTTCGAACTAACTCCTTCGATGTTGTTAATGCTGTATGTGCACTTCGCTATGTACAACATCTTGATATTTGTGTTGATGCTTTCGAGCAGATAAAGTTTTGCAATGAAGCCAAATTTCTTTACTAAATTTCTTGACATATTTTCTTTTCCGTCGAAATGTAGGATTTTGCAAAACAAATTGCACAAAAAGCACTCCATTATTATTTTGGAGCATTAAAAAAAATCTTGACATTTGCTGTTAAAAGACAAACACGCGGTCGAATGAAACTTTTTTTGCACAGTTATGGTCGACATTTACGGAGAATATATAATATGCTCTGGGCATGCGTACCGGCAAGGCTCAGCTATAATGCCAAATTGTACACAGTAAATTCATTTTTACTTGTATTAATTTAAAATGTGTATTCAAATGGAGTAGTACCACCATAACGTACCACGAAATTTGAAGGACAATGTGACTGTTAAATCAAATAAATATTAACTAAGCAAAAATTTAAAAATCAGGTAATTTGTAATTATTCTTGATGATCTCGTAATCAATACATGCTGGGAAGAAAGGACTCTTTGATCAAACCATACATTTTGTAGGAAGAATATTTTTTCTACTAATGATAATAATTTCCTTAATATTTAATAAAAAATCAAGAGTAAGTATTAAATTTTTGAGAACCATTAAATCGACATATTTTATCCCTGCTACCCCTGTTAGCTAGCACAATCCAAAATTTCGTTTATGAAATTGTCGGGTGTCTCATTGAAACGGCGCAATTTCAGAAGATTCAGCTTGGTGCTGATTAGTTTTTCATCAGGGTACTACATTTTTAGAACGTAGGACTGGAATAACGTACCATGCAATTTGTAGGACAATGTGACTTTCAAATTATACACATATTAACTAAGCAATAGGAAAAAACTCATCCGGTTAGTAATCACTTTGATGACCTCGTAATCGATACATGTTGGGAGGAGGGGGACTCTTTGATCAAACCATACACCTTGTAGGACAAATATTTTTTAAAACTATGTTAATAATTATTTTACGATTTAATTAAAATTGCAACAGTTAGCGATAAGTTTTTGAGACCCATAAAATCGACACATTTGATCCCTGCTACCCCTGTTAGCTACCACAATAGAGAATTGTTGTAAGAGGAAAAGTTGGGCGTCTCATTAAAACGAAGCTATTCAAGAAGTTTCAGCTTGATAGTAATTATTTTTTCATCAGGCATTTGTACTACATCTTTAGATCGTAGGACCGGGATAACGTACCACACAATTCGTAGGACAATGTAACTGTTAAATTATATACATATTAAGTAAGCAGTAGAAAAAAACTCATGTTGTTAGTAATTACTTTTGATGACCTCGTAATCGATACATGTTGGGAGGAGGGGGACTCTTTGATCAAACCATACACCTTGTAGGACAAATATTTTTTTCAACAATGTTAATAATTATCTTCAGATTTAATTAAAAAAGTCACAGTTAGTGATAAGTTTTTGAGACTCATAGAATCGACACATTTGATCCCTGCTACCCCTGTTAGCTACCACAATCGAGAATTGTTGTAAGAGGAAAAGTTGGGCGTCTCATTAAAATGAAGCTCCTCACGAAAAATTAGCTTGATAGTAATAAACAGAAAAATCTCTATCAGGGATCCCTGACTATATATCTTTGTAATTGAATAAAAATAATAAAATGGAACGAGCTTTCGTTCCAGGTTCAAAACTAATAAAATAATTTATGTGCTAAGAAAGTACAGAAACATACCTATGTTAGTTTCGTAAAAAACAAACATGTTATAGAAGTTTGTTTGGAGTAGTTTATGTTCATCATTCTTCATGATACATTTTAAGCTCTTGAGTTAATTTTAATCATTTCTTGCTGTGTAAAAACGTTTTAGTTCCTCAATGTACATTTGAGCATCACGTAAGTTTCTAATCTTTGTCTCCAGAAGGTGTTGTCACTATCCGGGCATAGCCTTCTTCTCCTTCACTTTCGGTTTCCTTGTGTTTTACAGTTTCGACTATCTCCTCCATTTCTAAGAAATTTATCTCACATTCACAACATCTGCATCAATGTCTGCAAACTCATCGCCATTAAAAGCGTTTTCACCACTGAGGCGCATTAATTTTTCTTATTCATTAATGGGTTTTCCCTCATTTTCGATTTTTTCTTTCAAAGTCAAAGCTTTGCGAGGCATTTTTTCTACGATGCGAATAGAGGACACACGATTCAACAGAGTCCAATGCGGTACCTCTTCCAAAACTCTAGAAATTAAACTAAATCCGTCCAAGGAGCTTCACTTGTTCCTCCTGGCAATAATGCCCAATTCTTTCCATTCACACTTATGCTATAGCATTAATTTTCACTTCAAAAAAAAAAAACTTTTGCTGGAATTAAGTACGCATCACTTTTCAACAGTTGATCGTGAATTGAGAAGCCGCAGTCTGGCAGTAGAGGTTTAAATAAGACTTACGCAAAATCACGTTCCCAGCCTTTATTGTAAACACTGAAGAGCACATGGTAGCAGGACCCTATGATCTATAGTCCTGACATGGTGGACAGTTTGATTACTCTAGGGAGAAGATCAAAAAATTTTTTAA
>JAXGGA010005001.1:0-82152 GCA_038373865.1 Uloborus plumipes
CATTTACCAAAAGAACTAAATTAAATGAATCTGTAAGTAAAAATACTAAAATAATAGTTTTTCATACAGAAAAAGTTGCTTTACTTCTATCACCTGTGTGACCATGGGTATCACCTGAGTGACATCATGCAACATTTACAAGTAAATCGAGTAATTTAAGGACAATAGCTAGTATTTTATTAATACATATGAACTAATATAAATAAGTTACAGCAAATATCTAAATTTAAATGCTAAACGAGTATTTACAATTTCTTGGTAACAATCTTTTTAACCCTTTCCGGCTCGTGATTAAATTTTTAGAAATGTGCTGAAAAATGCTATGAAGGAGTTTAACTGATAGGATGATTAGGCCACTTCCAATTATCTACACTCCTATGCATGACAGAAATTCATTATAGTCCACCTTTTTTACAGAATTGTACGAATATGACTTTCTGTTTCATATTCGTTCTTCATAGGAAATCCTGATGGATGGTTCTTTCTGTTGAGAATTAACGTATCCAATTAATTCGGAAACATTTTCAAAGACCACCTCAAAATGATGAAATCCCCTTATTCCTGGAACCACAGGAACAAAACACCACAGGTTAAGATTTTTAGTGGTTTGTTTTATTTCTTTATTGGAATTAAATAAAACATTGGTTTGACTAAAAAGTTTTTCCGCAACAAGAAAAAAATCTCTCGCAGACTGCACAACAACTTCACCGTGCTTGGCCATGACTTCTATACGAACCATTGGCTTAGCCAAACCTCCGATTCCATCGACTACACTTTTATCATGGGATGTGGCGGTGTATTTCCAACTGAAGTTTCTGTTATGCTTTTAAGCAGATTGGCCGCTACAACATTTTTGTCTTTATGTTGAGTGTATGAGCATACCAAATATGTACTGCATTTCCCGATTAAAAATACAGCTACAGTGAATAATGTAACTGTTTTTCTACTCCACAGTGCCGACTGCCGACTGTATTTCGTTTTGGTTTATTCGTACGAATACCCCATAGCAAAGTCGCAATATAGAATTCGTTTTCCTTTTTCACTTTTATCCGGGAGAAATTCTTTTTCCTGAATTATTTTAATATGTACATGCTCCAAAAATTGCGGATAGTCATTTTCAATTTCCTTTTTCAATGCTGAACATGTGTCTTCAGGTAACACTGTATAACCAGCACTGTGTCTGTTTTTTCCCATTGTAGCCACTTTATAAATTTCTTAAGGTCAACATTTGTTCTGATGTTTTTGCCATCGAAACAATTCTAGACTGTTTCATTCCAACAGTTTTAACTGCTCCCTTCATACAAAAATATGTTCCAAAATGATGAATCATAAGTTATATTTAAACCTTTAAGCTTTAAAAGAAAATTCTCATGTATTTTACAAAAGCATTGATCTGGTGGAGTATTTTTCCTCAAAAGTACGTTTGTTAGACGCAAGTCTTTGAAAACTGTAAAACTGATTTTCATGTCAGGATGAGAATCTTTGAATACAGCAAAAGCTTCTCTTAAGTACATAGTCAAATAGAACTTCCTAAAAGTCATTTTTTAACTTTTTCCCAACAACAGATGGTTTCTTTCATACCAGCACATTGGTATAATATATCAGGTCTGTAAAAATTTTTTTTTCACTTACTACTAACTACTACTTCTTCACTACTTCTTCAACGTCCTCGTTTTTAAAAGTTGATAAAATAATGTCCATTTTATTAGTCAATTCCAACCCCACTCTTTTAGCTAGTCCCATTACAACTGCTTTTTGCTTGCATGGAGAAGATGCAAAGTTTCTTGCACATCTTTTCACTGCTTTCCCAAGTGACTGAGGTTTTTTATATGAACCAAAAGATTGGCCATTTAGAGATTCAGAATATTTTGCTTCACTTTGCTGTTCACTTGATTCAAATTCTTTCCTTTTCTTATTTTCACGAGATTTACGTTTCCTTTCTGCTGCTGCACTTCGATACGCTTTCAGTTGACTGGTGCTCATTTTTGAAATTATATTTCTTCTGCTTGATTCACTCATTTTATTTTGATTCGATTTAAAATCTGGATCATTTTCAGTCTTCTTTCACTTGTACTTTTTCTGACTTAAATTATGCTTTAAACTTTTCTCGTCATCTTCCATGTTCAGTTTTAAAATAAAACTAAATTCTTATAATCAAGATTAGAATAATAGTTTAATCTGCAGATGCAAACTGGCTAAATTTAAGGAATTGAAAGAATAAATAGAGTTTCCAGATTTTAAAACAGAAAAATATTAAATTTCTTTTTAAAAAATATTTTATTAGCGCCCTCTGCTGGAACCAAATGAATTTTAAAAAATTCTTACTGCTATTTGGAACCTGTTTTATTAGTCACACAGGTGATAGTAAATGTCATACAGGTGATAATAAATGTCACACAGGTGATAGGTCAGTTAAGGGTCAGAAAAAAGGTATCAATTTAAAATGTTTAGTGTTGTTTTATCAGCAATATGTTTTACCTTTGATTGCAAAAAATCAGAAACATAAAGTTATTTTAAGTGTCCTAACAAAAACTTTTGTATGTCAAATATCACTTGTGTGACAAGAGATCTTTTATATGATATGCTTATTAAATTAAGGAACTTAATTTATTTAATTAATTACCTTTAAATGCTTTTAAAATATTAATTATATTCCCTAAAAATGCCTTTTACAAAAAAAATAGTTTTCTTGACAATAAAAATGAAATTATCTGTTTTTGAATCAGAAATATGTATTGAGAAAAAAAATCAAGTTTTTAAAAGTTTATTATTGACCTCCACATTAAAAATAAAAAAAAAATTATTTTTGAAACTTTTGTTGCTTGTACCATAAACTATGAACATTTTTCTTTCATTTAATAGAAAAAACTCCTTAAAACAAAGAAAAAAAAATTTCAGTGCCAGGCTCACTTTTTCTGGCTTTGCCCGTTTTGTGTTTCATTTATTTTTGTTTTATTTACTTATTTATTTTATTTACTTATTTATTTTAATTTATTTTATTTTCTGAAATTTATTTATTGTGATCAAGTACACTCAAAAAACTGTGCACATTATTACCGTAAAATGGGGTGAATCGGAACACTTTTCAGCTTTAATTGTAAAAGAAGTAGTTAAGAGATTTTTTTTTTAATTTGATTTTTTGGATAAAAACTTCGGTCTTGCTTTGCTTTTGATATTCCAAGCAAACACAAAACATTTTGTGCAGTAATTATTTATATATATAGGAATTTAGTGGTGTTCCGAATCACCCCGCTGATAGGGGTCAATCGGAACACATGTTAAAATTTTTATATTTTTCAATTTAACGTGTAATAGATCTCACAAACATAAGTAATATTGATGGGGGAAAATAAAAACAGATAGTTACTGTCAAATAAAAGTTTATTTTCTATACCATTAAACGTTTATAATTTGTCAGAATTAAAAATAATTTTGAACTTATGAAAAATTAAAATTAATTTTAAGAACTGCTTTTGAATTAAAATACAAAGCTGTAACATAAATTGAAGTCACTCATATCGTCCACAAATATGTACTTGGCCTTAAAACTAGCAGTTGTGGCTTGACTTAAGTTTTTTCATAACATCTTCTGGGATGAACGCTGCCTTTTCTTTAGTTTCTTGAAATCTCTGGGTTTTGGGGATTGTCCTGTAAGATTTTCCTACTTATTCATCACTGTCTGTGTGCTGGACTTTTGCTACATAAAGTCAGTATGACTTTCCCCCATGTATTTCAGGTAAAAAGAAGTCTCCTGGAGCAAAAATCTTTTTAAATCTGCAACTTTCTGTCATTCTAAGATCTAGTTGCTCACGAGAAGAGATAAATAGTAATAAATCCTTGTTCTTGTCTTGACTAGAGAAATTGGGGTTAGAATCTTGATTTTTCCAACAGTTTCCTTTAAATAAGTTTGAATTGAAACAACAGAACCAAGTGTTCCGATACACCCCGCTATTTTATTTTTTCTATGTCAGTTTTCGGAATTCTTCATTTTTATGACACAATTTTTAAAAATTGTAAATTCTAATGTGGTATTCAATTGTTCAGATATATGCATAATTGAAACATACCATTCTTAGGTTTAAATTATAAGATGGTTTGTACTTACATATGAAGTTTTGCAGTCTATGAAAACGCGATGTTTTCTAGCATTCTACGTGCAGCCCTCCTTATAAGCCAGTAAGGTTACCAGATTGACAAAAGTAATTTTTTCCTCCTTCCTATGATCTTACCTTTCTAAAAAAAAATTGATGGCGAAAAATATCCAATAGTATATTTATGAAGAATTTCTTTGTACGCTCGGGAAGTTTTGTTCCGATTGACTCCGCTGTTTCTATACACCCCATTTTACGGTATAATTTTTTTTTGAAATAAACATTTCCCTTTTAAATGCGTTTTTCAATATCATAATTCTTTTCATTTTTGTTTTTTCGATAAAATATAAGAGATGTTAGTTTATGATATTAATAGGATGATATATTTTTCTGACTTCTTCATTATACTTGCTTTTACGGATGTCTTTACGTACAAAAGTTCCCTTTTTTGCATTGAAAAGGGGGTTCCTTGAAACTCCGAAACACGTGCATGCAGTAATCTGCAAATTTATGCAATTTAACGTTGTTTATTCTCTTTTACTGCTCTCAACACAAATATATTTATTTATTTCTCATTCTTTATTGGTTTTCAAGACAGATAATTTAAACACTGCTTAACATTTTATGAATACATCTATATATTTCCTTACAAGCAGAAAGGTGTTTTGTTAGCTGCTTCCCAGCTGACGGAACGCTTATTTTATCTCTGAGATGAAGGACAAAAAATATTTAATCCTGGAGAAATGCAAGTTTTTTACTCTTCCTTGTCAGTTCCGACAGTTTCTCTAAGTACAAGGCCATGACAACATTGCGATTGGGAAATCCTGACAAACCAAAAACTGACACTGCTCTCTCAATAAATAGTCCCCGATTTCAAAAGCGAATAGTCAGACCTTCTGAAGAGTTCGATAAACTAAAAACTATTATGATACCCCAGTTTCGAGTAAGGAAAAGGTATGTAATACCTTTCAAGGATTGCTTTCTTTACTTCCCCCATTTAAATCTCTGAATTTTCTACACCTCAAGGCTGTATAGAAAAAACAAGAACATCACATCTAGTTTCAGTTATTCTTTTTCTTTCTACTTCCTAGACTAACATCAGAGCTACTAGGCGGCAATCTACAAAGAAAACCCCTTGACGTCAAATATTTAGTTTTGTATTTTTTTATACGTGCTTACTATTTTTTTTTTAATCAGAAAAGAGTTCGTTTCATTTTGGCGTGCGAAATAATAGGTGGAATTCAGCAAGCTTGTGATTATGTGGTAGCCACAAAGCATTTCCAATTTCGCAGCAAGTTGCGGAAATCGACAGTTCGTAGTGAGATAAAAGGGGGAGATCTTCCTGAGAGTGAAATGAATCGTAATACAGCGAAACCCCAAATTTAAGTTTCTCAAGGGACTGGGGGAAAAACTCGTAAAATGTGGAAAATACGCTGATATTTTAGTCTAAGATCCCACCGCAGTTTATCTACACTCATAGCGTACACTCATCACGTATATATCAAATTAAAGCACATTTTTTTCTGAACGTGATGCACTAAGTCTTCGTATGTAAAAGTGCCCGAAACCTACAGGCAGCCTGGCCTAAACGGGACATATGAATGTAGTATTTCTACACTCATTGCGTACACTCATCACGTATATATCAAATTAAAGCTGAGTTTTTCCTGAACGTGATGCACTAAGGCTGCCTATGTAAAAGTGGCCGCAACCTCTAGGCAGCCTGGCCTAAACAGGTCACATGAATGTAGTATTTCTACACTCATCGCGTACACTCATCACGTCTATATCAAATTAAAGCAGATTTTTTTCTGAAAGTGATGCACTAAGGCTGCCTATGTAAAAGTGGCCGCAACCTGTAGGCAGCTTGGCATAACAGGTCACATCAATGAAGTATTTCTACATTCATCGCGTACACTCATCACGTATATATCAAATTAAAGCTGATTTTTCCCTGAACGTGATGCACTAAGGCTGCCCATGTAAAAGTGTCCGCAACCTCTACGCAGCCTAGCCTAAACACGTCACATAAATGTAGTATTTCTACACTCATCGCGTACACTCATCACGTATATGTCAAATTAAAGCTGATTTTTTTCTGAAAGTGATGCACTAAGGCTGCTTATGTAAAAGTGGCCGCAATCTGTAGGCAGCCTGCCTAGCAGGTCACATAAATGTCAAATTCTTCGTTTATGTAACTTATTTAGACCCGGCTGCCTGCAGGTTGCGGCCACTTTTATATAGGCAGCCTTAGTGCATCACTTTCAGAAAAAAATCAGCTTTAATTTGATATATATGTGATGAGTGTACGCGATGAGTGTAGAAATACTACATTCATGTGACTTATTTAGGCCAGGCTGGTAAG
Organism: Uloborus plumipes; assembly: GCA_038373865.1. Classification (NCBI taxonomy): domain Eukaryota; kingdom Metazoa; phylum Arthropoda; class Arachnida; order Araneae; family Uloboridae; genus Uloborus; species Uloborus plumipes. The sequence continues at coordinate 6,457 of JAXGGA010005001.1, forward strand.
AGGTTGCGGTCACTTTTACATAGGCAGCCTTAGCGCATGACTTTCAGAAAAAAATCTGCTTTCACTTAATATATACGTGATGAGTGTACGCGATGAGTGTAGAAAGACTACATTTATGTGACCTGTTTAGGCCAGGCTGCTTAGAGGTTGCGGCCTCTTTTCCATAGGCAGCCTTAGTGCATCACGTTCAGGAAACAATCAGCTTTAATTTAATGTATACGTGATGAGTGTGCGCAATGAGTGTAGAAAGACTACATTCATGTGACCTGTTTAGGCCAGGCTGCTTAGAGGTTGTGGCCAGTTTTACATAGGCAGCCTTAATGCATTACGTTCAGTAAAAAATCAGCTTTAATTTGATCTATACGTGATGAGTGTACGCGATGAATGTAGAAATATTACATTCATGTGGCCTGTTTAGACCAGGCTGTCTATAGGTTGCGGCCACTTTTCCAGTGGAAGATTAGTGCATCACTTTCAGAAAAAAATCTGCTTTAATTTGATATACATGTGATGAGTGAAAAAATTTGAGATTTATGTGACCTATTATGCAGGCTGCCTACAGGTTGCGGCCCCTTTTACAGAGGCAGTCTTAGAAGATCACTTTCAGAAAAAAATCAGCTTTAATTTGATATATACGTGATGAGTGTACGCGATGAGTGTAGAAATACTACATTCATGTGACCTGTTTAGGTCAGGCTGCCTAGAGGTTGCGGCCACTTTTACATAGGCAGCCTTAGTGCATCACATTCAGGAAAAACTCAGCTTTAATTTGATATATACGTGATGAGTGTACGCAATGAGTGTAGAAATACTACATTCAAATGTCCCGTTTAGACCAGGCTGCCTATAGGTTTCGGGCACTTTTACATACGAAGACTTAGTGCATCACGTTCAGAAAAACATGTGCTTTAATTTGATATAAACGTGATGAGTGTACGCTATGAGTGTAGATAAACTGCGGTGGGATCTTAGACTATTTGAAGAAACGCGTTTTGGACTCCTTAGCCAACAATGGGAAAATATTGGAATTTGAGTTTTTTTTTTTTTTTTTTTTTTGAGCTTTACTTTTAGCGGAGACCAAATAAACAAACTTGTACAATAAAGTTCAAGTGCAATAGATCACTAAAATGCAAATAAATAAATAAATAAATAAAACTGAACAATTTGCAGTTTCTGTCCTTTTCATTCCCACGGCAGAGTAGTTTATTTTTTAAAATTCCAAAAAAGTATTAACGAAGAAACTAATTTCCCAAGCACAAAATGTATATATAAGTGATGAACTCTGCATTCCTTATCTATGAGTCTCTATCTATCCAGAAATATACATAGATTCAATGCTTCCTTTTCCATTGATATAAATACGTATCTCAATTTCTCATCAGCTGCCGTATTCGAGATACACAACTGGAAGAGGAAAAGACCGAACCAAACAGACGACAGAAAATCGCTAGCAAGATGCGTCTTCCCAACACAACATAATAAATTGTTTGCTCCTCAGTCTTTGTTTCAGCACGAAACAGCACCTTGATGATTATGAATGGATCCTTTTCGTCACACTGACGCTTTGGAAATCAGATAACATCGAAGCTATGGGAAGGATGATGAAGAGCAAAGGTCACGTAGAAAGCATTTAACATGATGATTATACATTGCACACTTGCTCGGGAAGAAAAATATAGGCACTTCATCCTGAGATGGCCAACTTATGCTTTCATGCAATCCTCCAGCATCCTACAAATAGACAGACCGGAACAAATGTGTGATTTACCTCGGAGTAAAGGTTAGGAGCGGCAAAATAGGGTTGAGAATGGAGTCGAGAACTCAACTTAGAGAATAATTTTTTTGTTTTTCACTCTTGCTACGTTGTATTTTTACCGCCTGATTCACACCTTAACTATTTTTGTTGGTTAGAAGGCCGTGGATTTGCACAGGTGAAAACATTGGCATGACGAAGAATAAAACACGGCATATCACTTCCTGTCGATTTCTTTGAAGCCCCCGGATGTCAACAATCAAGTTATGTCCTTATTTCCTTGTTCGTGCCTAGTTAAAATATTGTTTTCTTAAAGTGCGTCTGTGCTTTTTTAAGCCAATATTGGTATGAAAAAGCAAATTTTCTCCAAAACGGAAACAAAATAAAATAATAACGAAGTGCAATTGTAGTAGCAAAAATGATTTTTTTTTTTTTTTTTTTTGGATTGCAATATACGGAGGAGAGTCAGGGTGTTGGGAGTAATGATACAGCTGTATTAACATATACATAAATAAAATGTGAAAAATTATTTCAAGCTTATCCAATAGATATAATCACCTATTAGAATCAAATCAGGTTATTTTTAAAATCGGTATCTTTGTGATGGCTCCATTTTTGCTATCGTAGTTCTTGGGGATCCGTTACGGGCGAAATATGCCGCATTTTTTTATTTATTTGTTCATTTATTTATTTATTTATATTTATTTATTTTGTTTCGTTTTATATTTTTTTTATTAATATTGGAAATTTTCAGTAGGAAAAAAGATTTTGCAAAAAATCTATCAATTTTAATACCTAACTTTAAATTCAAGCAAACTTCTCGTCTTCGACGGAATCCACCCTCTTTTCCCTCCTCCCGTAGTTATTATTTGATTTCATTATTGTCATTATATGCCAATATTTTTTATACAAATTTAGACTGGAAGATGTCAAAATTAAACTTATATGTGTACCTATGAAATTAGGAAATACTGGACGAAAAAAATGTAAATAAAAACACGGAAGTGCAATCAGGAAGCTAATTGAAATGCATTTTCAAGGAGGTTTAACTTGAAGGGTTTCCCAGTTTATTAAAACTTAAATGAAATTGTTAATTGCAATTATTTATGATCATCTTTGTTTACATTACTCAAAATAAAAGTCTTTCGGTAATAAATTACGTTTCAAAATAACTTCCTAGCGTATATCCACCTTCCTAGCGTATATCCACATTATACCAATTCCATTCGGAACCCGTTTCAACATTTCAACCTAATGCAATTATAACGAATCAGGCATTTGCAAGTGGATATTAGCGTGTGATTTCGGCCCATTATGTGATCCGTTAGTGTTACCGGATGAAATGCAATTTTTCCGGTTCTGACCTATTATGACCCACCCCAAACAGATCGAAATACATTCTGATGTCATTGCAGCGTCGCGTTTGTCCTTCGCTTAAGCTATCATGACGACATCGATCGGGAGCGCTTTTTTCTACAACTAAATGAGATATAATTGATATTCTAGTTATTCTTAGAAAGCATTTTTATGCAGGAAATGCGTTAGATGGAGATTTTTAACAAAAATATTTTGTACATAAAACGAAAACTTTAAACGCATTTTAACCCTTTCAATTTTTTTTTATTTCAAAAAATCAATACATTAATATTATCATTATTAACTATGAGGAGACGAAATAAAACAAAATGTGTAGGTTTCAATTTGAATTTTGAATTTTTCACAGGTGTAAACAAATTCTATTTTTAATTTTCTGTGCCTGCTGGAAAACCAACATTAAGAGTCGTAGTATCCTCTCTTCATTATATTTTCAGGGATAAAAAAAAAGAAGCACTTTTATGACCGTTTTCTTGAAAATTAACTGATCGTTAAGGGAATATAAACTCTGCGTAACTAAACCAATTAAAAATGAATCCATAATGACAGGATTGTTATGATTGTTAAAGTAACTGTGATAGATGGTTTTAAATTAATTGGTGATATAAAAATATGCTACGGTGGTTTTTGAGCAGAAATAACTCGTTTGATGTTATTTTGGCCACTGAAATGTTTTGAGGATTTTTCACAAATGATCATACGATTTCGGGGGGTGGGGGGAGCTTGAAAACTTGTGACAGTTTGGGGACATCACATATTTTGTTTGAAATAAAAATAGGTATTTTATAACCCTATGTATAAGTAATATAGCGTGATATGTGACACGTGGTATGGAATATGTTCGTCACAGGGGTCAATCTAGGATTTTTTGCATGGATCTTGTTTCTGGAATTTTGTGCAAACTAATATAGAATTTTGTGAACATTCAATTTATCCAAAATTTAAGGACCTGTTTCTGCACAACGTTATAACAAAACATTATGTGAATATATAAAAGGTTAACGAACACAAAAGTGCTCGTTCACTACATTACATTCATTACTACAATTACTTATTATTTTTGATTACTTATAATTGCATGGTGTTATGCAAAAAGGAGTTAACTCACAAAACATAAAAAAATGAATTATCCAACTGTGATAGTAAAATATGTTGCTTTCTACATTAAGCAAAAATATTTAAGCCCTATCAGCATTTCATGGTAAAATATCATTGGTATATTGATATAGAGCTCCATGCTTTTTGCCAGAGTTTGTTGACTTTAAAGCCCATTATCTCAAAATCAGGTTTTTGTGGGTTAACTCCTTTTTGCATAACACCATCCAATTGAAGTTCAAGCAATACAAATCGATCGGATTAAGGTAGATAACTTATACGACTAATTAAACTTATAACTTGTCAGTTTTGAATCTCGAATTTTTGTAATGGGTCCGCTTTTTTAATATGATTTTTTGAAAGTTCCATTAGCGGATCTAAAATCTTCTTAGACTAACCTCTGCGTAAGCTGAAGTAGGACAATTTGTGACAAACGGGGAAAGGGGTTAAATATAATGAAAAAAGTTGTGACACCATTTATGGACAGTCCCTAAATGCACGAGTGGCTCTTGTGAAATGGAGTTTAAAAAAGTCTCAGTAGCAGTAGTTTCTTTTGTTTTAAGTTGTAGAAGGAAATGAAAAAATGGGTCACACTTTATTGATTCGACTTAGTTCTGGAGACTTTGGTGCATGTACTTTTGTAAACCTGTTGTTATTTCTTTGGCCACTCACTTCTCAGGTGTGGTTAGAGTTTAATAATTCCGCAAAAAAATCAAATTCAGATGTGTTACCGCCTTTGGCCTCTTGTGAAACAGGGAATAATTATCCGTGTCACATTATGCATGCTGAAATGAAATACGGCGCGTCGTTGTATTCATCTATTTTGCATATGACCAACGCATTCTTTGAGACCAGAGCGTGTTAGGAAAGTGGTTGCATTTCCCACGCAAAAGGTAAAGCAGAGCTCAATTAGTGGATTATTAAGGTTTTTTTCGAGAGTTGGCAAAACCCAATATTGCTCCTTTTTGACACTCCTTTTGAAAATTTATTCATTAAAATAGTCATTGAAAGAAATAATTTTCTGGAATGGTTTTGAAAATGAATCTAAGTGTAGTTCAACATGTTTATCCTAATAAGTTTTTTTTTTGTTTGATATAAACACTGACGAAAGTTTTCCTCTGAAAAGGAAATAAGATGGAAGCTAATTAGCATCAATTTCTCCCGCATTTCTACTTACTGTAATCAAGTTGTAGCCTAAACTGTTTCCAAATATTTCCTCCTGTAAACTCGCGAGATGTACAATTTAACGTAATTAGCAAAGTTACATTACTATAAAGCAATGGAATGTTAGATTAATTAAGTTGAATAGGTGTGAAATGTGATTTTTTTTTCTTGTAATAAAAGGTAAATATCCAGGGTCAGGGTATCTATTTGAACTAAACATTTGACCGTAATAATTAGAGCAAATGTAGCATCAAACCTTTAATGGATTTTGAACTTGCGAAATATTTTTTTGTGTTAAGGGGGAATTTTGTTTTTAGATTTAATATTTACATCTTTCAGTATGAAATAACTATTTTTTTTAAACTTAATCTACTGATTTGGTGCCCTCGAAATATTAGAGCACTGAACCGGTGATACTCGTGCCCATACCTTAATCTGACCTTGAGCTTACCCCCCAGGTGATAAAAAATATTAACAGGGCCTTAACCTGGTAACGGAAACGTAGACAACTGTGGATTCCAGGCTACGTCTTCAAACGAATAGTCCAAACCACACAGAAGAAACGAGCTATTCTATTTCTGTTTCTGTTACATATATTTTTTCAGCGCCGTCACTAACTTTGTCGTACAGGGACCAATTATAATATTTTTTAGACATTAAAGTAAAGTTTCAGAATAAAAAATCATTCCTTCAAAAAAATACGTGCAGTCTGCTGCCGCAATGGGGGGGGGGGGGGAGGGGAAAGGGTATTTTTTTTACAGAAAGACGATCTGGAAAAATGCTGAATAATTAATACTTGATAGCAGAAGACTCAATAGAGTTACTCCAAAATGAATATCTAAATCGTAAAAAACACTAAGTACGCATTTGTTTACAAAAAGAAGTAGAAGACTTCGATTGTGAGACAGCTTCGTTCTTCCCTTCTCGTTTTCTTTCTTTGTCTTTTAAACACGTCCATATTTAATCTAGAAAAAATCTAAACGAGCTATCATCACTCAGATTCAAACAAATTTGATATTTTGACCTTGCACCAAAAGTCAATACATCTTTTTTTTTCTTTTTTATCTCAACTAACATCCGCAGGTGCTAAGATACTACGACAGCCATCAGATAATTTTAGACGCATACCTTACTTATCTCCGCTTACCCCACGCACTGGGACAACTACTGTCGGGTATAAAACCAGCAAGTGTCAATTCTTTACCCCCAATGCATTGTCTTGACAGTACGCAATTTGTTAAAATGCACTCCACTGTCTTCGCTTCACGTCACTTAGCAGCAACTGTTCCTAACGATTTCGACTTTTCAAACGAAGGTAAAAAAGTAAAAGTAAAGTGAAGGAGAGTAAATACAATATTTATTTTTACCCACTGAAATGAGACTTTTAAAACAACGTTTATTAATTTAAAACGTTTATTTTATTTTGTTTTACTAAGTTTTATTTATCTTTTTAATTTTACTTATTTATTTCTTAGCAAATCGTGTATTCTTCTCACTTGACCGCAGTTAATATCATATCCTTTTATTTATTTTTTTTTCCTCCAGTTGACGGTAATTTTTCCTCCGTAGGTGACTGAAAGAAATTTAGTAACAAATGAAACTAAACAATTCAACCGCACGGTAATATTTTTTTTAATAAATGCTAGATGATAAATTTATCGCCAATTTGGCATGCGCCAAGTTATGATAATCCCTCCAAAAGTTTCTTTAAGATGTAAAAAATCTGCCAAAAAGTAAATTAGGTCATCAAGAAGAACTCCATTTTATTATCCTTCTATTTAGTATAATTGTTTCCAATCATTTTCGCATTCCTTAATATTTCTTAAAATAGAATGAAATGATAAATTTGTAACAAAATTAGATAATAAACAAAACGAAAGCTTGGCATTGAAGAAATCACAGCTGAAATATAAGTATCAGTTAATTTTAACCATCTTGCAGTTCTTGACGAGACGTCTCGTCCATTTAACACGTAAATCTCTCGGACAGCCCAACCACGGGGGGGGGGGGGGGGGGGGTTAACAATCACTGCTGCAGACTATAAATATTAGTTGGTTCCTAATACAAGGTCTTTAAGATATAAACTTATGTTTCATGGGATGTTTAAACCGAATAAGAACTATAAAAAGGTAAACTAAAAGTTATGTAAAATTACAACATTTAGAAACATAGTGACCACCTGACTGCAATTCTTAATAGCGAAAACTTTTAATTTGTCAGAAATAAATAAAGGATTTGTTTTTCCCTTAAGATGCTAAATTATACTACGTGTCTCCGTTTAACCTTCAAGACCTTTATTTTTGTCACAGTTAGTCCTAGATACATACTTCTAATTTCAAAAATGGTCGAAATGAGGCGCAGAGCTAAGACGTTGAAATTTTGAAGCGAAAAAAGGAATTATTGAACCTTACGAAATCTAACTTTTTAAAAAGTCCCAATGTCCCTTTTTCCTATATATCCAGATTGCAAACATCAAAAAAAAAAATTCAAAGAAAAAAATAAAATAATAAATATTTAAAAAAATGACATCAGTTTGACAAATATTCACCGAGATATGCAACGCACTTTACACTCGTGGTTTTCAAAGGACCATACAGCGGCTGAATAATTTTGCTTTTTTTTTCTCCCTCAAATTGCGGACACCTTTGTAGTATGTCGTACAGAATTTCATTTCTTTCCTATTTTGTATTAGCAATCAAAAGTACAAATATGTACTGTTTTTAGCTTCAGTAATTACTTTTAATCGGTGTTCTTCTGGTAAGGCCATATGTTTCCATATCATTTTCAGTACGGTCTCTTAAAACTTTGATTGTAAATTTTTCGGTGAATATTGATCGTGCTAATGTTAAATTTTTGTGTTCAAATTATTTTTGATCTGATCTACCTGTAGCGTAGCCATAAATTCGCCATTGATAGATGCAAATGATCGTACTTGATTTGATCGAATTCCGTTAGAGCTGAATGTGCATCTTAAGCTCTGCTCATGTCATATTGCTTTAACTAACTCAATTATAATGGGGGCACGAAATTTTGAATTGGAAAATCATTCTCCTGCGTCCATCATGGCATCAAACTAGAGCAGTGTTTCCCAACCTTTTTCGTGTCACGACCCCTTTTTAACGGGAAAAACGCCCCACGACCCCATATGCCCCCCCCCCCTTCTAACGTAACTCCATAATTTTTCGAAATTCTAGGCCTAAAGTTGCAGTTTTTACGATCTCTAGCGATATTAAAAGGGGAAGAGGTTCATGAAGTTTTATGAACGGCTTGAGCCCGAAGATTTTTCTTCGGAAATGAAATTTTAGACATGAGGGGGGGGGGGGGTGTTCTCTAAGTTTTATAAAATGAAATATTATAAGAAAATGCATTTTTAGATCGGCACTCTCCATCGGAAAATTAAGGTTATAAAATTTCAATTATGCCATATATTTGATAATATCAGAAAAAATAATTTTGGTTCAGTGACTCTCCCCCGAAATTTTCGAAAATGAGTTTCAAAAATGAGGTTTTAAACGATTTTTAATGATGTGTGTAAGTGGAGATAAGGCACTTAAACGGAATTTTTTGAAATTTAAGCTTAAAAACATACAATAGTAGGATATATAGATTCTAGTAGGTTATCTTTGATGACGAGGAGAGATGTTCAGCTTCTCCCCCTGACTTTTTTTTTTGGAAATTTAAGTTCTAAAAACGCAGTTTTAAGCTATCTTTTACAACTCTCTCGCGAAATTTTCATAATTGAAGTTTTTAAAACGACATTTTAAACGATTTTTTATTATGTGTGTGTGTGTGGGGAAAAGAGGCACTTCCCCAGAAACTTTTCGAAATTTAAACTTAAAAATATGCAAGAATTTTTATCTTTGATAACGAGGGGAAATGTTCAGACTCTCCCCCGGACTTTTTTTTAAAATTTATATCCTAAAAGCGTAGTTTTAGACGTTCTTTAACTAAGTAGAGAGGACAGCAGGCACTCTCCTGTTTTTATTTTATTTTTTCGAAATTGAAATCCTGAAATTCGAATTGTTGGCTACTATTTACAAAGAAAGGCGATGGGATTTTGTTCGGGACTCTTTCCCGGAATATTCTCTAAATTTCTTTTTAAAATGCCATCTTTAATGACTTCAGGCTAAGAGATGGGGTGCAGAGATTCTCTACCAGAAATTATTCAAAATAGTTCCAAAAATCAAATTATAGACGATTTTAGTTGAGGTTAGGAGAAGTGAAATCAGGTAAATGTGTAGAGATTGAAGTCATTCAACCGACGTCGGGGAGATCAAGGATTCTAGTTTAGGAGGGAGGAGGGGGACGCAGTCCCATAGATCTTCTTCTGGATTCATCACTGCGCTCAAATAGTATGGATTCTACTTATAATTGATTATCTTTTTTCCCTATAGATATTGGGTTTCAAAGAAAATAATAGTATCTTTTTTTAAATCTAATGATAATGTCACGGACCCCATGAGAAATGCTACGCGACCTCATTTGGGGTCGAGACCTACACGTTGGGAACCACTGCATTAGAGCTACACGTCTTCATTCATTGAATTAAGGGGCTCATTTTACCAGATTTTCAATTGATTTTGTTCGATTAGGTTGAATTTTATCTACCAGTAGCATCACTAGAAATTTCCTTGTGAGTGGGGGCAAGGGAAATTTCTGGTTTCCTGATTGGTAGATACAATTTTTCGTATCCAATTCTATCAAATTCTGTTAGAGTTGAATGAGCCCTAAAATAACAATGAATTTGTGTAGCTATGAATGAGACTGAATGCGTTGATATTCTTCGACTAAAAATCAAAGTATCTGAAAAGTATGTTTTTGGTGAAGACATTTTGAGTCAAAGTTAAAGTATGAATGATGGCTGAATGCACAGCAAGCTAAAAAAACCTTTTTCTTGAAGCATTGATTGTACACGGAAGAGAGGGTGGGCTAGAATAAAAAAATCAGATTTGGTAGTTCATTGCTTCCATGACAAAGACAGGTTGAATATGATGCAAAAACTTATTGCTATAAATGGTGACACTCCTAAAGATGCATTTTGGTTCAAAAGAAATGTGACACAAACATATGTCTTTCATAAAACAAAGAGGTAGCTGACATTCCAGGCGGGGTATCACTTGAGGGGATTTCGAAGGGGATCAGCTGAATGATAAACGATTCTGCTAAGATTGTCCGATAGCTTAGCTTTGATGCAGAGACGATAGCTGAAGATACTTTCGGAATTTCAAATGGATTAGCGGGAAAATGCTTCTGATTAAAAAAAAAAGAAAAGCTTCATTCTTTTTTTCTTGCTGTCATATACAGCTTTGTCTACTGGGATTACAGGCTTACACCGTAGGAAGAAGTTTCATACGTATAATTTGGATGCGAAATTCGGAAAATCAATTTAAGAATTCAAGAAAAGGCAAATTTAACTTTTTTTTTTCTTTAATCTTTCACGTACCATGAAAATAGTTTCAAAATTTTTAGCTACTGTCTTCTCAATTTGTCAAAACTATTTAAATTCTATAAGAGTTTGTTCAATCTATTTGAATTTACAAAAATACAAAATATGCAACATTTTCGATGCAAACACATAAATAATAATGCTGAGGATTTAAAATTTAAAAAAAAACAGAAGGAAAAAAAGAAAGAAGAAAATGAAGTTAATAATCTATGTTTATCAATCACGTCAACTTCCTTAAAAACGTAAAAAAAAAAAAAACATATATAAAGCAAATATAAAATGAAACATAAAACAGTTGCGAAAAACTTAAGTACTGTTTTTAATGTTTCGATAGACAAGTAACGAACTAAAGTTATATTTTATAAAAAAAAACATATTTTGGAGAAAAATAGTAACTAGCTTTTACTGTTTAGGTTGCGCCTTTAGCACTTCAGAATTTAAAATTGCCCTGTTTTTTATCTTCTTACCCATAAATATTGCATCCGAAAGTTTTCATACTTGGAATTTGACAGCAAATTAAAATCACGAACTGCTCAACATTGCAAGCTTAAAGGAATTGCATTTCAAAGACTCCGTATCATTATATACGCAACGTCCTTTGTACTTTATCGAGCAATCCATTATGTCTAAGGAGCGAAAAATGGATAACAGAATCAAAAATAATTCTTCTGGATTTGCTTTTAACGGAAAATGAATGATAAATAATGAAATCCGGAAACGGCGAAACTCTCTGAATCTTCTAAGAGGTCACATGTTCTCCTCACATTGAGTGATTTGCAGTTCTTTTGGAGACACACACGTGCTATTTGCTTTCATCACGCTGTTCCACGAAATACAAACCTGTCAACAAGCTGTTTTTCTTGGTTTTGTCATCAGTAACACTAAATTGATTTTTTTTTCTGGATGACAGATGAAAGTTTTTCAATTACCATTTGCCAGGAACACTCCGACAGGTAATTGCTTCAAGAATCTATTTAGTTCCTTGAATTGAGCAATGTTACTCATCTAGACATTCGAAGACAAATCTTTCCATTTAATAAGACTTATCATCTTGCTGTTTCCTTATAAGTTGTCCAGTAGCTCAGAGTTGATGTTTTGAAATGCAAGTTAAGTTTTGGATAAAATATTGTAAATTTGTAGAACGTGCCTCCTAATCAGTGCCGGATTTACACGTAAATGGGCCGATTCAGTGCATTTTCGAGGGCCCCTTCTCTAATGTTAACATTTTTTTATGAACAGTTTTATATTCCTTTCTGAGATCTTTTGCCTTGTGGGTCCCTTTATTGTGACATTTGCGACATGGTAAATACGTCATTGCTCAAAATCTTAAATATTGGTCGATCGCAAAATGAAAAAGTTACTTTATAAAGCTTACAGGGCTAAAATAATTACACTGTAGTGGGTCAGAAAACTAGCGTAGCAGATGTTACTTTCCGAGGAGAGGTGGGGGGGAGGTTGTTGGTCATAACACTCTTAACATGTACTGCGGTATATTGCATGTATGTACTACAGTATTATAATTGGCAGTCAAAGTTTCTAGGGAGGATTGACCGACAAACTGCGCGACTGATTTGGAAACGGTACATTAACTATCTTATAATAAATACATTTCTAAAGCATTTCTTCTTCGAAAATGCAATATTGTTTACATTTTTGGGAAGCTTAGGCAAATTTTTATAACGCGTGTCAACGATCAATTAATGTTTGAAATGTTAAACTTTTCAAAGAGAAAAATAAGAATAGTAAAAACTTATACAGGGTACACTAAGCAAAAGCTCATGAATTCAACTTCTATTTTTCATGTTACAGTAGATTCCCAATAACTTGGCCTAGTATGAACCTAAAAGCGGCCGAGTTAGTGAAAATGTCAAGTTATGGGTTTAGCACTATCAACAAATTTTTCGCGCAGCATTTATTCGCCCTACCAAAAAACTGGACTTCCATAAATTTTTCTAGTAATTGTGCAGCTTCTTTAACAAAGCTGACAATTTAACTTTAAAATGAGCAAAAAAAAAAACTGAAACTGGTGCGCATGAAATTGATGAGCTACTGATTTCTTCATGATTAACTGACCTGACCCTACTCATACTGCTAGCTCGATATGATTTTTTAAAACTAAGCTGTTCCTTTGTCGACACACTATTTAAAACAGATTTTATTATAGTTCAAGAGTTTGCAACTTCGAAAAAACAAGAATTTATAGACGTCTAGCACTTTCATATATATTTCCTTATGCTCGTCCAAACAGCATGAAGGCTGTCTGGCTAGCGGTAAAAATTGTCTTTTTCACTGCGCATCGCATTTTTATTAGTAAAATTAGGGCTTTTTGAATCATTTTCGGGCAATTCCACGTCAAATCAATAATAATAATAAAAGTTTTCGACCTTACTATTCCAAAATTACGAAATATAAAGGACACATATGACAAAATAAGTAATCCTGCCAGTGTTTAGATTTCTACTTTGAAAATTTTTCAAAATACGGATCGGTTAAAAAACTTAAAAAGTACGAAAAAAATTAAAAGTTTTAGCATGCAAGGGAATGAAACTTCTCTTTTAATTATATTAAAGTAAAAATTCAAAAACCATTGTAAAGTTTAAAAAATAGAGCTTTCCATTGATACATTATATGACTTTCTTACGACAAGTTTAAGCTTCTAATTAACCTAAATGATTTAAAAACACCATTTTTACCAGCAAAAATGTGATGCGCAGTGAAAAAGGCAACCTCTATTAATAGCCAGACTGCCAGCACGCTGTTCGGAACAGCATATGGAAAGATTTATTGAAGAGTCAGACGTCTTGAAGTTCTTTCTCGAAAACTTCCTAGTTCTTGGACTGTTAGCACTACTTACTTTAAATTGATAATTTTCTGATACACATTAGTAAAAAAACCTAAATTTTATCCATTATACTCAAACGTAAACGCTGGTTTCCTCACTGTTAATGATGTTCAAAACTTAAAAGTAATTAAAATTCACTGCTGCAATCTTGACTACGTAATCAAAGCATTTTCTGCTCAACAACACTGCCCTAGCCCTCATCACAAAAGCCTCTAAAATTTACTCCCATTTTCCATAGCTTGGAGAAGGATGGTTATTTTTTTAATGTGACTCGGAACTACCCCCCCCCCCTCCTCCTCCTCTTCCTCCGAGGGAGTAATCATTCTTATTCACATGCAGACTGGGGCCTGTCACAAACAGATTCGACAAGTCGTGCGACAGGATTTCGGACAAGTTTCATTAAATCGACCTCTTGTTACTTCCGAAACACATTCAAGCCCTGACGGATCGGCAGAAATCGGTTTTCACTTCAACATGTCAAAAATAAACTGGTTTTTAATTTGGAGTTCTTTGCGTGGATGGGGTTAAGAATGAAAGAAGCCATTTCATATCAAAGGTCAAGCAGTTTCGGGTCAGCAGCCGGAGAGAGAAATAGTCCAAAAAAGCTACATTTCTGCATTTTTCAGTCTTCAATTTCAGAAGTTGATTCTTTTTAAACTCAAAACGTGAAAACGCTTTTTTTTTGGAAATGAATAGTTTTATTCATTGTATCATAGCTTTATTTCTTATACAGGGGAGATTTTTTTTTAAATGAGCCTTTTTTTTTAAATTTGCATTTTACATTGTGTCACATTATCTTATCGCATTTAAATGTGAGGGAAAAAAATGGCATTTTACATAAAAAGAAGAGTTTAAAAACAAAATCAGCTCAATCCATTTTAAAATAAAGTTTCAGGAGAGACGAAAGAACATTACAATTCCTGCCTACTTAGTTTTCCCAAAAGATTATCCTTTTCGTTTTAAAAACATTCAGGGTACGACTTTATTTTTGTTTCTTACTCTGTTTTTAGTGCCACCTATCTTACATCATCTTAACTATGCAGTAACATACGTAGGCTCTTTCAGTTAAGAATAGTCATTCTGACGATCAAAGTACGTAGTAATACAAGCAATTTTCAAAATTATACTCATCTTGTAATATTTTATTGTATAAGTCAATCAAATTTTCGTAACTACAAAGTGATAAAGTTCTTATTATAAACATTCTAAATATTGATTCAGACCTTATAATCTTCGGAGCCGTATTTACTTAGTTAATATGTTAAGCATAATTTAGAAAAACTTTTCAATGAAATCCTAACTACGTTTTGAACTTTAAACGCGTTTTGCTCAAAACCCTAAAATGTCCACTTAAATCACTTTGCTTCTCATTGCATCAACTTGGGAACGAAAGAAAAAGAAGCAGTAGAAACTAGTTAAATTGTTCAATATTTCAAAAACTGCATTGTGAAGAGGGGGGAGGGGAGCCTGAAAGAATGGGTAATAGTTAACGTTAAACGAAAAAGCTTTTTGCGTCAAACTAACGTTTTAATAGGTATAATATCCTTTTCCGGGTTTCTGAAAATAAATAAATAAAATGAGCAAAGTAGTAATGACTCAATATTTCAGCCTATACATTTAAGTACGCTGAAATTTGGCTTTTTTTTCTCCCAGACCTTCACAAAAGAAAAACTAAACAACTGCATTTTTACGGGCAGAGAAAATAATTCTATAAATTTTAAAGAGCTATTTTAAAGTACGAGAGCAAACTTTAGTAACTTTCCGTGGCCCAAATAATGAGTTTCTTTGAATTAACGCATAATAACTTCTCGTTAATATTTTTGGCTAAATAACGATTTCATTATTTGAATTCTTAAATTACTTCAGAATTAAAATTAGCTTTTTTAATGATTCAGCAAAAATTCACATAATCATGTTGCCTTTAGATTATTCATTGCAGGTACCTAAACATAAACCTATACGGGATTAGATGTGATGTGATTATTTAGTAAATTCACAATATGTAGGAAACGGAGTTCCTAATGAATGTTCATTTAAACTTTGTGAAAAATGCTATTTAATTCTCGCCAAAGTGAGCTTATATATAAAATTATATATGCTTTGGCGGAATGAAATGATAGTGAAAGAGTGGAAAAGATAAGTTTTAACACAATGGAAAATAATCAGTTACAAATGCTTTTGTTCAATGATATGAATCTTCGGACATAATATGCATTCATTAAATTCTCTTTTGCATTCCATTTTTAATGAGTGCAGTTTGAAATGACACAATCTACTTTTAAATCTACAATGTGATACGCAATCATGTTTAACTCAAAAATGATATTTAAAAAACATCTTAAAATGCAGCAGTAATGTAAAAAAAAAAAAAACTCTCTTTTGAACTATCCTTAAATTCCTCAAAAACCCCGTCAGAAAACTTAAATGCAAAATCATTAGAAAAAAGACTTGCTGTGAGACATTATTAGCAAGAAACTGCACCAAAACAAAACTTAAATTTACTCTCCTTTTGAAGATTCCTATCGCCAAAAGCGGTTGTAAGGGAAAAAAAAAACCTACCTCAAATATTTTGCAACAATCGAGCCGTCACTCTCGTAACGCAGTGTTTATCTTTTTTCCAGTTCCAGGGTGTGCCAGGAATGAGAGCAAAACTTTTCGATAGCTACTTTTTATTCTCTTTTCGAGCAAACCCCTACCAACACCTACGCAATCTCCGTTCGCCCCCTCTCTTTTCGTGAGAATCAAATGACAGACACGTGATTTCATCCATTAAACATTATCATGGGCCTTAGTACAATGAGTGATGTCGCTTAGACCACATCCACTGCGAGGAATCACTTTTCAAGTTCAAATTAACTCGTAAAGGGTGCACGGCATTATGAAGTAACGTCTATTTCAAGCAGCACAATGAGAATTACGGCATTGTTACTAAAATAACGACTCTCGATTTTAAGAACAATTAATTTGTGAACACGCGCGATTTTACGAACTGTTCGCTAATCTCGAAAAAGCTTCCATTGAAACAATGTCATTTTTGATTTCTTAAGTTTTGGAAATGGTAAACATATCTTATTACAAACTCGAAGCTATTTCGGGTTTTAAGCTACTGAACATTATCTTGGGCTTAGTACAATGAGTGATGTCGCTGAGACCACATCCCCTGCGAGGAATCACGTTTCAAGTTCAAATTAACTCGCAAACTGTGCACAGCATTATGAAGTAACGTCTATTTCAAGCAGCACATTGAGAATTACGGCATTGTTACTAAAATAACGACTCTCAACCTGTGTATTAATGAATTGTAGTTCATATTGAACGAAAATATTACTGTAGTTGTCTCTTGAACTTATGAACCTTTAATTTATGAACACGCGCGATTTTACGAGTTGTTCGCTAGTCTCGAAAAATCTTCCGTGCTAACAATGTCATTTTTCATTCTTTTTCAGGAGTTGAAAATGTCAAAAATATCTTTTTCGAACTCGACGTTAGGTCTAATTTCTTTTAGCACTTGAATTCATGCACTATTTTATAAATACATCGATACAAAGAAAATTGGGTTAGAATTTTGTCAAAAAAAGAAGTTATTTGTTATACGTTTTACACCCATTGTATTTAAATTATATTTGTTGCCATTTTGTCTTATGTGTCACCATATAAAATTCTAACAGCTGTTTGGAGGTGCTGAAGTAACACTAATTGAAAATTTTCCTTTTAATTATTCTATAATTTTTCACGACTAATATCTGTTACCTGCAGCATGCAGACGTTAGATATAATTGCTACTTTGTTTACAATTTTCTAGAAACTTATACTGTAAATGGGACTTTTAGAGGGATTGTTAATATTATTCAGAATAAATGAGTATATTTGGGGAATATTTTACCTTTTTATATGGGAATTTTAGGGGAACTAATGTTTCCATTCTAATGTAGTTTTTAGGACATCTACTGATTATTATTATTTTTTTGATAACTTATTCATTGTTGACTGTCTATGTTTTTTAATTTTATTTATTTATTTATTTGTTTTCATCTTTTTAAATTTATTTATTTGTTTTTTATCTTTTTGAATTTATTTATTTATTTAATTTTAGCTTTATTGCATTGATATTTTTCTAATAATCTGCAAGGTTCAAACAAGCTCACTGACAGAAAAGTCAATTGCCGAGCAGCTTCCGTTTCCAGCAGATTGTTTTTGTTAGTTTTCTTCAGAGATGCGTTTAATTTATTGAAATACTGAATTGTCCCAGATATGCTTAAAAGGAGAAAATTAAAAGTAACACCCTTCCGGCATAGGAAAAAAAAAACGAAAGAAAAAACGAACAAAGCTTTAAGAAAAAAAAACGACCTGTCACAATATCGTCTTCTTACTGTGTCATGAAAATGTAGTCACAACGTGGACGGATTAGTTTGTATTTAATGGAAAGGAACGTAGTGTGAAATGTGTCAGTCACATCATCCTAATAAGAGAAAAAAAAGTTGAGTAAAAGAAATGACTGTTCCAAAAGCAACGGCCAACCATTCGTAAACTCAGAGTTGAGTTACATAAATTGCTTTAGTCGCTTAAAAGTGTCATATGTTTGACACACATAGAATTGTATAACTCTTTGTTGTCAGACGGAGTGTTTGAACTTTATTAGCCGCTGCGCAAATAAAATTCGATGTGAGTTTTTACAAGTACTGTGATAGAGTTTCATTTAATTGACCTATTTTCTATTTATGAGATAAGAATCTAAGAGGGTTGAAATTAATAAATGTCGCAAGAACTTTAGTTCAAAGATTACGGAATAGAAATGTAATCTGAAATAAGTATCAGAGAAACTCTCATATTGATTCTTGATTAAATATTAGTCCGAATAACTCTTTTTCTCCATCAAGGGAAAAAATAATTTTTGATGTCTTATATAGTTAGTAACGGAAAGTTATTTAATATCTGACTGATGAATATACAATGAGGAAAGAAATCTATGTTTAAAACGAAATGAGAATGCTTTTCTTTTAAACCTCTGTTAAGTTTTTGATCGATAACACATGTTCCATTGCTTTATTGTGCAATTGTGTCCATTTTATACTTGCTCCCTGAAGGTTTGCTCCTTACTAACGTATTCTCTGTATTTCAGAATCAGATTGACATAAGTTCAAAAATAGCAATTTTCACTTTATTAACTGCAATGTATATAGAATCTTTTTTCGCATCGTTCCATGAGAATGTTATTCGATATAAAAAAACACTCCTTTACAATTATTTAGCAGCGTTAAAAAAGCGCGAGTCATTGTGGGGTGGTAATGCTCGGGGTACGGGGCATGAAAAAGGGAACGGTGACGCAGAAAGTCATCTACGTTTCAACATTTAAAACAGAACATATATTATCATTAAATTATTTTAAAATAAAACAGAGAAAAGCCGTACATGAGATTATAATTTTGTATTCAGAAAAAAATGTCCAGTCAAAACACATAACTGTAACTTTAATGATCAAAATTGCTAACTAATAAAAATATATATTGATTGGTTTGCAATTCCGATAATGTATAAAAAAAGACATAAATTATAATTGTTTATGTTAGTAAAAATAATTTTTATGTAACTATTCTATTACAAGTACAATTTTTTTCTTTAAAGCTGTTAATATTACTCAATTGAAAAAAATTTTGCAAGCTTAAAAGTTGCTCATTTCTTATCCCCTGTTTCTTTTTATATGGATAATTCATAATCTACATTTGATTCTAGATACTTATATATACTAGCTTTAAATCATTTTTATAAAACTTTATTGCCTATGGGTTATATAGATACATAAAAGACGTTTCAGTCATTAATGCTGCAAGTATGCAAAAATACATTAATTACATTTTATGTAAATTTCTCAATTACACACACAAACATATTTCTTTAATTAGGTAACTCATAAATAAGTATGTAATTAAAGACAAAGTACATATTTGCATGTCGTATTTAACTCCAAATTGCATGCTACCAAATTGTGCCTTACGTCAAAATGATTGGTAAAAAACTGCTTCCTGACGAACTATTTAGCTGATAAATTGAGTATCAATACTTAATTAATTATCAGTGAATTATGTCTTACGCTGAAATGATCGAATGAGAAATTCAATCCAAAAATATCACCTTTTATCGTATTTTTTGCTCATTTTACATTTACGAGCCAATCAGAATTTTAAACACAATAGCCACAATGTAATAACACAATAACACAATAACCACAATAACCAGCAAACAATATTTTGCTGGAGAGGAGACCTGTCACCATCTATACGAATAATTTGCTACTCAAAATAGAGAAGATTCTGGTGAAACAGTGAAAGCGGAATTACGAAATAGAAATTAGATTGCATGTACGGCAGGGCCTGATTGTGGCGCAGGCCGCCTGGGACTGGGGCCTCATCTTTTTAAAGTCCCCTAATTTTCTAAAATCTGATGCACAGCATAAATAATTATGTATTTTAAGAGCAGTATCAGGGCTAGACATAATGTATACAGTGCAGCTGCTTAGGGCCTTGCAGAGCTACATACCATGATCCCCCAAAAAGGCTTGTACCGCCACTGCGAAAAAGTTAAAAGATTTTTTTGTTGACTTAAAAAAATCCGAACATAGAAGGGATCCTCCAAAGTATTGTCGGCCTTGGGTCTCACTTTTAGTTAGTCGGGCCCTGCCGTACGGTGTGCGGTTAAATCAGAGAAGGCCCGAAAGCAGTGACCGTACGGCCTAGGAACAAAACAGGAAATGGGTTAGCTGGAAGATCGAAGAATTTTGCCTCACCGATTTGCGTGAATACTACGCGCTCAGTAAAGTTCTTTCGTATGTTATTTACTTACCAGGAAACCATATTATAGAGTTATAACGATTTTTTTTTAATGAGTAACTGTCGAAAGAACATTGTAAAACATGTTTCTGGACGCATGTATTTTTGCCCCAGTGACCTCGTTATCGAAATATGGGTTCTTAAAGTTAGCCGAAACTTTGAAAAAAAAAAAACTCGCCAGTTTAGCAAGTTTCAATGAGTAATTGTAGACATCTCTCATGGTTTGTCGATAAATGTCCTGCACAGGCAGACGGTAGGATAAAGTGACCAATTTCTCGCCAAGTTTCTAAAGTAGACTCTTTTCTTAAAATTTCGTCGGATTTTAAGATCTTATATCTCGATAACGGGCGGACGAGGGCACATAGTTTTTGAATCAAAAATCTGTCTCGAGATGCTTTTTCGATCAGTAAACATTTGATTTTTTTTTCTAATTTTTAAATAAAGGGAAGTGGAATAGCTCTTACGGTGGGGGGGGGGTGAAAGGTTACTTAGTCTCGACGAACTTATCAAATTTTGTCAAGTATAAATGTTAACTGTGCCTAGAAATACATCTATTGCGTAAGATTTTAATTTAATAGCAGTATATGCCTTTCTTAAAACTTACTTTTCTCGTAATATATTGCCCTAAAACCATGTTTCGTTCTTGAAACAAAGGCAAGCACATAACGTAGTCTTCCTAACAAAAGAAAAAAAGACTGATTTTTAAAAGGTTCACCACCTATCTTGGAGTTTTAATTCATTTCTTTTTTTCTAATATCAACCACCCACAAAATGTCTAATTTTTTAGAATGGTCGCATTAGGCCATGACATCATTAAGTTCTTGCTTCTTTTTCCTTAAATCCGCCCTCGCATCTCGTTAGCAACTATTACAAGCTAGTGATTGAGCACTTACACCGAAAAGTCAGATAAACGCATTCTTACAGAAACTAATACGTCACTTCCTGGTGAATTCCTCCAACGTATTTTTCTACGTTGCTGGAAGACCACGCGTAATCTTTACTCCAATACCTTCTCCTCATCCTCTGTAAAAGATGTCCAAAAGCCTTTTGCTTCTGTTGTTCACGTCCTTGAAGATGCATTTGTAGAGTGCGGCAATGTCCTTTTCCTTTGCATCAGTTTCCTTCCAGTGCCCATTGTAGAACACAAACCGAAACATTGACAATACCGCACTGGATGATTGAATTGTACCTAAAAATGTATTTCTTGCACAAGATTTTAATTTAATAGCAATATATGTTTTCTAAAAACTTTTCTTGTAATATATTGCCACAAAACCACGGTTTGTTTTTGAAACAGAGGCAAGTTTTTTCCGTCGTCTTCCTAAAAAAAGGCTGGGTTTTAAAAGGTTCATCACTTATCTTGGAGTTTTAACTCATGTCTTTTTTTCTGATATCAACCACCCACAAAATGTCTAATTTTTCAGAATGGTCGCATTTTTCTACGTTACAGGAAGATCGCGAGAAATCTTTACTCCAATACCTTCTCCTCATTCTCTGTAAAAGATGTTCAAAAGCATTTTTTTACTTCTGTTGTTCACGTCTTTAGACATGCATTTGTAGAGTGCGGTAATGTCCTCATCCTTTGCATCAGTTTCCTTCCAGTGCCCATTGTAGAACAAAAACAGAAGCATTGACAATACCGCTCTGAATGGTTGAACGTTTTGTTGCAAATTTGTACTTTTTGTGTCTTTCAGAAGATGTAATAAAATTTTGGGCCTCGCTAGCGAGCATTTAGCAAATGATCTGCATCAGTACATTGCAAGATATATTTCAGTAGATTACTTGGTAAAAACTTGGGATTTGCATTTGTGAGCATTTAAAATTCAGTTAAACATCGGATTTCCCTTTTGCACAAATAGTATCTATTTGATTAAGACGTAAAAGATTTTTGTCTTAAGTCATGAGTAACGATTCAAATTCTAGTAACGCAGTTAAAATGTGCAAGTCACGATTGACAAAAATAATATTTAGTTCCGAAACAGTTGAAAAAATATACGACATCTTTTTTTTCTGGTACGAATTATTTAGTGTAACTTACGGTCATTTTGTCTTGAAACAAATTAATTTCTGCAAACTGATTCGGATTTAAAATGTTTTTTTTTTTCTTTTTTTTTTCATTGTATCCGGTTTTTTTCCCAATATGCCTTTGTTTTCACAAAATCAAGAAGAGGATAATGAAAAGATAAATAGCTGCCCCAACAACAAAATGCAAAGAACAGACTTCGAAATAGCGTAATAGTAAACCGTTATCCATTCAAACATAAAATATTTTTTTTAAAAAATTACGATTTACAGTCACATATAAAATGCACTCAAATATTGAAAGAAACTATAATTTTGTTCGTTTCTTTACAAAAAAAAGAGAAACATGCAACATGTAAAGGATGCTTCATTTTTGTATACACGTTCCTTTAAAAAAAGAAGGAAAAAATTTCGAAATGTGCTCTCTGAGGCTCTGTAGACTCTTTCAACAAAAGAAAAATATTAAATAAAGGAATTACAAATAACCGCATGAAAAAAATTGTAAGAACACTTGTACCGAAAATTATCAGATTTATTAATGCAAAAAGTTAACAAATAAGTAAATTAAAATGTACGTATTAAAATGTTCTTTCTAGCTATAAATATTAAAGTAACTGGTTAATAATGCGGTATTTTTATGCTATGCATCTACGCAAAAGTAGTCGTTTTTCAACATTTAAAACAGAATATCTATAATCATAAACGTATTTTTGAGTAAATCATAGAAAAGTTGTAAGTAAAATTATAGTTTTGTATTCAGAAACAAAAATAATGTCCAGTTCATTCGAAAAAAATATTGACAAAAAATACATAATTTGAAATTTAATGATCACATGTACAATCTCTTCGGCCAGTCAAAAATGGCATGAATTAATATTACTTGAGTTAGAAAAAAATAGTTTCTGTGTAACAAACTTCAAAGTAAGTATGTTTTCTGAGTTCACTATGTTACAAACTTTTATGCCATTTATCCAATAACTCTTTTTGAAGATTTTTAATCGAGCTTCTGATGCATCTTTTGTATTCATGAATACCGAGATTTTGCAGAAACTATATTTGTGGTATATTTTAAGTAAAAAAAGGACATTTCAGTGAATTAATAACTCTTCATTTTATCGGAGCTCAATTTTTAAAAACAAAATGTCATTAGATGCAAGATATCACTCTCGCATAACCTAATTAATTCTGTGAATAAAATGTGTCTTCTAAACAACCCCAATCAAAGACACTAGTTTGATCAAACTTTTGCTAATCAACCTTTAAGCATCTATCAAGTCTGTTTTAGCCACTTGAACTAATTTCGTTTAAATGTTCTTCAAATGACGCTAATTGATTCGCTTAAGAGACACCGGTTTGCAACAGCGGGTGGCTTATCAATAAAAAAGCCAGATAACTTTTCAAGGACTGAAAAATTTATTTTTACGGTATAGCGAAAGAATGAGTTTTTTACTCCTTTGGATATGTACAAATGGTATGCAAATGGGTTAGTAATGTTTTGGTTGCTCACTTTTTTTTTTCTTTATTAGGTAGCGAAAGTTCTTTTACTTAAGTATCTTATACATTATTTATCTGGCCTTTCTTCTGTTACCACGCCAGATCGTCCTTGTTTTTTTTTAATCAAAATCCATGAATTACCCCTCATTTTGAAAATTATCGTGTCGGCTACTGGCGAAAAATCGAAAAATGGTCTAATTTTTTTTTCTCAAATTTTTTTTTTCTTTTCTGTTTTTTTTTTATGAAGCATTACTTCAATAAGTACCACCCAAATATTAAGACGCATGCTTATAATGAGAAAAGTACGAGTTCGAATCAGGGCCGAAAAAATTTAAGTTTATTACAATTATTTAAGTTTTTCTTTTCTTTCTTTTTTTTAAAAATATATGTCTATATTTTTTTTCTCTGTCGTTTTTACTTTCCGTATATATGTTCTTATGAATTCAGATGAGTTCTTTGTATTTCCCTATTCGTTAATTTGCCCTAAATGTTGTCCCTTTTTGAGTAATGGGAGCTCGTTGGGCTGTTTTCTTACAGCCTCTACTCCCATATACTTAATCAGGGCTTTTGGTTACGATGTATATACTAGACGTTTGTTTTTTTTTTCTGCAATTGTCCTCTATATATTGTTGTATTCGTCTTATGCTACGTCTATTTTCTGTTTATGGTTTGTATTGACTTGATTAAAATAAATTGAATTGAAATTGAATTGAATTGAAAATAATTAAACGCGTTTTTCTTTATCAGAATTCTATATTCCAGCTCTCCATCATATTTCTCAAAGTTTTTTCTCTTTTTTTATATAGGTATACCGTAATTTTAGTACTACTTCATAAAGCTACAAAAGTAATACATCATTTTCAAGAGATTTTCCCCCTCTATCAGCGAAAAATAAACTCACAATTTTGCTGTTATTAAAAAAAAAAAAAATACTTTAAAAACGGGGTTTGAGTTCCTTCTGTCAAGTGCGAATGCTTCGGCTGGGTCAACTAGTTCAAAGCTCAAAAAATAAGACTTAAAAAAATAATAAATAAATCTTAAAATAGTATTGTTATATGCAATGAGTTACCGCCCATAAGCCAGGGCTAAGGCAGAACTGAAGCAATTTCGAGCTGAGCCGTACCATGGTTGCGGACGCTCGCTGGTAAGATAAATTTATTTTATCTACCAGTTTGATGGCTATCTTGGCTACATTAAGAGAATACCTGCTCCCAGCTCGATTATTGGCTATTCCTGACTGAGGAGTCCAGAATAAGGACAAAACTGCAGTCTCAGGATGTTATAGCTGAGCTGTGGGCGTAATTGCTTCAATTTTGCCTTAGCCCTGGCTTATGGGCGGTAACTAATTGCATACAAGCTTACTGCGTTCAACATTGGGGAGTGAATATCACTGTATTATTTCAAGGGGATAAAAGCGCTTCTAAATGGCGTTTAACAAGTAGCTCTGTGAATTGCAAGCATTTCTTCAATACAGAGAAGGAATACAGTGGGGCGGGGCAAGGAGTTGCTGTAATGACTTTTACAATATTTCCTCACCAAATTTTATTATTTTCAAAATTAGTGGTAGTGTACAAGACTGAACTGTGGGTGTATTTGCTTTAGTATTGTTAGTCATTTTTTTGAAAAAAAAAATAGGACTTACATACAAGGAGTCATGTACACTTTACTCGTTGTTAGCAAGGCAAAGTATTTTAATTCCATCTAAAAAGTAATAAATAAATTCTCATGGGCTATTGGACATGGGCATAAGCGAAGAAAATCCATGCTAATGAAAAATTTTAACTTAGATAAATGAGATTATACAATAATTGCAACACAGAGCTCTTTTCTGTGGCATTTAAACGTTCCAAAGTTATAAGAAAATCAGAGAACTAAAATTTTTTAATTACAATGCGTAATTTTTATATTATAACATACAGTCTTCAATTGGCTTTTTTTTAACATCGTAGTTCAAAGTGATCAAATTAAGCAGAGACTACTGTAATGTTAAACGTCATAAACAAATATTTTGTTAAAATACGTCGTTACTACTTCAGTGAATGAGTCAAATACCCCATTTGCATTACTTGATTGGTCAACTCAACTTGCTACAGATCACTCTGATATTGAATGATTATTTTAACCCATTAATGCCTAGCGTCCCTTTTTAGGGACGGTCCAAAAAGTGAGTCTGAATTTTCCAAAAATGAACATTTCAACCAAATAATTGTGTTCAATTATTTCTTTGGTATTGCTTCAATTTTATATTAACAGATTTCAGCCCATAACCGCTGTAAAGTGTGATCTGTAGCCATTTGATTATAATCTTTATCGAAAATGACATCGTTCACAATCTCAAGAACAAAAAGATAAGTTTTTAAAGTTATTAACAAGTAAATCTATCTGTGTTTGATATGTGCTACTTTGATCGATGTTTTAGTTTACCTTTTTTTGCAATTTTGTAAATTTTAAATTTTTTTAGGATTTTATAGCAATTTAAGAACGTCCCTAAAAAGGGACGCTAGGCACCAAAGGCTGCATTGTTTAACCGTTGCTGGTTTCTTGCTTAGAATCTATGATTTATATCAAAAGAAATTAGTAAATGTTTTCAGACTGAAAAACAGATAATAATTGTCCTTTTTAAAACTTATTTTATTTTAAAAATCTAATTAAGTTAAATTAATTAATATTTCAACTTAATTATACAACGTTCTTAAATATTTTCTCTTTTTTTTATTACAGAAAATACTCAAGGTAAATTTTGAAAGAAAGCTATTTCAAAAATGTATTTCTTTAAAACACTAATTATTCGTTGTATTTAATTACTTTTCCATTATGTATTTAGGTGTCTATTATTGTTAAGTCTGACTGTTGAAGAAGCCCTAAGCTGTTTCAGAAGCTTAGCATTTCACCTTGATGAAGAATTCAAGGATTGCATATGTGTCTGTTGTTTGTAAAAGAGGGGGGGGGGTGCAGATTTAATTTCAGAATTTCCTGAGAATGCCAATTTTGATCTCTACTGTGACAATTTATTTACTTCTCTTGCGTTCCTACGTGATTATTTGTCTCAGAAAGGTTTTGTGCAAGAATCGGATTAAAAAATGCTCATGAACTAAAGTTACTTTGTTCCAAAAAGAAAAGAGAGGAAGTTTTGAATAAATGTCGATGACAAGTAAAATAATATTACGTTGGTTCGGTGGAATAATAGCAATGTCATAGCTATTGCATCGACTCTTCATGGAGTTCATCCTATTGTAAAGGCTAAGCGATTGTCTAATATCGAAAAGAAAGTAATTGAAATTGATAAACCAAATATATATGGTTGCTCAGTACAATCGTTGGCATAAGGAAAAAGATCCCATGGGAATATCGGGAACTACCAGTTTTTGATTCACTCTAAAAAATGGTGGTAGTCGCTCTTCATTTTTATTTTAGAAGCTGCTGTACGCATTGAGCTCAAGAGTACCGGATTGAGTTAGGTATTATAGGGCTAGTTGTTATATTGCTTTAAAAAAGACTCAGGTAAGATGCGCCCATTGAAGTAAAAGAACTTATCGGAATGCAGCAAATGCAATACGTAGGTTTGCAGAACAAATGCTTTGCTGACTTTCATACTCAACAACACCAATATTTCCTTGTTCTCTGAATCTACTTCCCAGTTTATGTTAATTGCTGCTTTTATTTCTTCTTATAAATTGTCATTTTCAACATTACATCGTAGGCAGAAAAAAAAAATTGGTAAAAAAGTATGTACCCTCTGGTGCCTAGCGTCCCTTTTTAGGGACGATTTTTCTTTCCTAAATAAAAAATTTAATTTTTACATGATAATTTTCTAACTATTTTTCCTATCCATTAAACACTATTTGTAACCAGTATACAAAGTATCGTTGAAAAAAAAAAATGTCAGGCATTAATGGGTTAATATTTTCACACAATTTATTCAATCAATAGGGTAATAGCAGCTGCAATAGAAGAACACTTAAAAGTATTTCAGCTAGAAATTCTTAACCATGCTCCAAGTTATAAGTGATAGTATTGCAGATACTTTCTTGCTCAAGGGTGGGATGGATTTGAAAACAAATGAAATTTTATGGTAAACCTGTGTGTATGTTGCTTGAATGTATGTTGCTTTTTCCTTGAAAAGCCTGAAACTGAAAAAAAGGCAGTAGTGGGACTGGCCGGCAAAAGTTTTGCTTTTATTGAATAACGTACTTTTATGATGTTAAAGGTATATTCAAATAACAAATCGAATTAAGCTTCAATAAATAAAATTAAATTGATCAATTCAATATTATAAGCTTACTAGCTGACCCGGCCACGCGTTGCTGTGGCTAAGGTATGATTTAGTTAAAAATTTTATATACTGAGCGAACTATCGTACTACCTACGGTTATAAATGTGTAAATTGTCGTCCAAGAATACATTTGTATTTACTAAGGAAAAAAAATAAAAAAATAAAAAATAAGCTATAATAGTAATAATTTGAAAACTTATGAATGCAGAGAGGTACGTTTAGAAAATACAATTCTGAGCAAAATCACTCTAAATTTTAATATTACACAGATAAAAGTTCACAAATTAAAGTAAAACCTTTTTTTTATTATTACAATACAATTGAAATACAAAATCACAAAAAAATGAATATTGTATAACTTAAAAACCCGAAAAGGTACGATATTTACGAAACAGTCGAATTTTGAATCGCAAACTATGAGGTATATATTTATGTTACAAAGCAATGTGACGGTAAAAATTGTGTGTCTAAAAATAATTTTAATCTTCGCACCATAAAACAGTACATTTTCCTTCTAAGAATTTGTATTTTGAATAGTAAATACCAAATGTATTGTTGAACGATAATTTGCAAATTTATTACTGCAGATGGATACACTTAGCAAATACAATTCTGAACTAAATCACTAAAAATTTAAATATTACATAGGTAAAAGATCACATAATGCAGTGAGCCTTTCTTTGTCTAAATACACCTGACATAAAAATCACTAAACAATATGAATATTTTATAACTCAAAGCTCAAAAAAGGTATGATATTTTTCACTAAAATAATTTTCCTAAAAAAATATTTGTACCTAACATGAGTGAAAAATATTTTTAAAACATACAAAATAGCATATGTTAAGTATCTAAACTGCTTTAATAAATTGAATTAAGTAAATTAAAAGTAAGCAAATAATAATTTTCCGAATATTGATTTAATAATACTTACACGCACAATTTAAATTAAGAGAATCGGGACGAATATGCCAGAAACCGATTCGACATCCTTGATCGTTACCACTATTGCTTTTTGCTTCCGAAGCAACTAACAACCCAGCAGCAGATTTTATCTTATAGAAGCCAAGAATACAGAAAAGCTGGTAACTAAATAGATAATTTGCAATAAAAAATATATTGCGGTCCTAAATTGAGATAAAAACTATCCTATCATTTAAGTTGGACCAAACTGAAACTGCGTGCAAAATTTGGTTAAAATCGGTTCAGTAGCTGAGGAGTCCATTGGCCACAAACACAGGGACACGTAATTTTTATATTTTAAGATAATATTCAATAAAAGCATACCTTCTGTCGGCCCGTCCCACAATTTCCCTACATATTAAAAAGCGTATCGCTCTTCCGGGTAGGTTTTAACAACAAACCTTTCAGTTACTAGCCGATTGCGCCACGGAGGCTTCGTTACAGTTGCTTTCCGACTTGATATAAACAAAGCTTTGCACTTTAAAGGTATCAAATGGAGCTTTTTTTTTTTTTTACAACTTCACTCTAGCCACCAACGTCACATAAGAATCCTACCCAGGGGCGATAGGAAGTCACTGCGACGTCCCCAAAAATTCCCTTATTCAGCAACTTTCGTCTAATGGCTTGAAAACTTTGGAGATATAACAAATTCAAAATTTCAATATATATTGCAAATTTTTAATGTCCGAATGTCCTTTTTCATTAGATGTACGCTTACCCGAGTTTATCATTCGGCATTTTTTTTTTTTTTTTCTTTTTCGTTCTATTCGGCAAATTGAGAATTTCTCCGCTCCCAAAATTTAAAGTTCGGGGGGACCTAGAGTCAAAAGAAGCCGATGGGAGGTCACGGGAGGTCACTGTGACCTCCCAATAATTCCTGTATTTGGCACATTTTGCTGACGATTCGGCAATTTGAAGACAATATTGCAACATTGAGATTATTTGTTCTTTTTAGTTTTTAGAATTGTTTTTTAAAAGATGCCTAATGTTTTTTCTCACTAAATATTATGCAGGTGCGACATGTGTGCATGTTTATATTTTATCATTCGGTAAAATTGGAACTTCATTCGGCAAATTGATAATTTTCCCCCTCCCAAAATTTAAAGTTCGGGGGGACTTAGAGCACAGCTTCAACTAATTGATATCTCTTACTCTCTCTAAGAGCACACATAACAGCTCCATAGCATCAGAGAAATTCATTCCATTCATTCTAGAGAATGTTGGATCGTCAGCTTCTAAAATGTGATCCCAAGGCTGGAGGAATGTTTTTAAGACCTTCAGCTGCAGCTGTATGGAGAGATATGGTGAGGAAACGGATAATTTTCGCCATAAAAGAAAAATATCTATCTGCATTGCCCGAATTCCTTACAAAGGCATCGGATAGAGAAATATAATCTCGTTATAGTTTTGAGATTGAATAAACGAACGCCCTTTTCCGAGAAAATGTTGACAGTGATTTATTTCCGCATTAAAAAGCGTTTTCATTTGGCATTCATATTGTCCCTGCCTTTGACAGTGATCCACCGAACACTAGTGTTTTCAGTTTTGCTTGACATATCTGCTACGTTATAATCAATCTCTTTTAGAAGATCAACAGATAGATTTAATTAAAAGGAATTGCAGAAAGCGTACTTTGACGGCAATTTTTGAAGGAAGTTAGCGTTGCACACGGAAGACATCCTCTTTTGATTGTATTTTCGAATAAAAGTGGCATTATTGAAGAGGTTACTGAACTTGAGTCAAATGTTTTAGCATATATTTGCAAAATGAAATTAAAGTAATAAAATAAAGGCAGTTGCAGTTCTGTCTGACAGAAGCCACGCCTTTGTTGAATAACATAAGCTTAACTCTTTGAAATTTAAGAATTCAAAATTATAAGCTTTGTTATATTCAATAGAAGCATAGTTAGTATCTGCCAGTTCCGCGATTTCAGTTTTTTAGTCGAAATACAAAAACTAAACTTTACATTTAAAGCATATTTACGAAATATTTTTGTACAGGTTTAAAGTATACTTTATTTACGGTATATATACAAATTTTTAAGTAGATATTTCACATAGAATTATCAAAAAGTTAAAAAAAAAAAAAATACAAAAGCTTTGAACCACCCACCTTTCTGTTAACAGCCGAACACTTTTGCCGATTGTGCCATGAAGCATTCGTTGCAGATGAATAGTTAATGTTATACAGACAAAGCTCTGAGGGCATCCCTAAAATGTAAAAGCAAATTTGCCACTTAACTGTTTCACCCATTTATTAAAGCATTTTTTATTTCAATTCAATTTATGTAGTTTTTTGCTCTCTAAAAAAAATCGGAAGTAAATTCTGTGTAACAGTTTTATACTAATTTCCCGATTTATTTTACATAAATTTATTTTAAATAATAATAATAAGAATAAAACAGGCCTCGCTTTTCGTAAGAACTTTCAGTTTTAATTTTTTCAAAATGTTAATAAGAATGTTAACTTTAAAAATTTCTGAGAAAAGGGAACTAATGAGTCAATAATTGATTTGTATTTTAGGATAAAATACTAATTAATATACATTGCGTTGCTGTATTACTGTCAGTATTTATACAAAGTTAAAACAAAAGGAGTAGAGTGAATTACGTTTTCTATGCGTAGTTTTTGTAAACAAAATGTAAAAAAGTAACATAATTTTTATAAGTGCACTCTTAAAATTAAAAAAAAAAAAAAAAACTGAGAGTGTGATTTTGTCTGCGGGCTTATTTGAATGGGTCGAAACTCTCATAATACAGTTAAGGAACAGAAAATTTCATTATTTAACTTTCAAACCAAATAAAACCAGTAATAAATTACTTCCAACTCCTGAAATTTTAAACCACCTAGAGTCAATAAAAACTAATTGCATAAAATAAAGAAATTCTTTCAGAGCTACACTATTCTCTCGTGAGAAATGAGCTTTGTAACTTTTTTTTAAATCTAAAATAAATTAAAATCTAATAAACTAAATCTGATACAAGCATAAAATTGCTTGTTGAATTTTCCAAGAAAAATGTTTTGCACAATTTTACTTAGATCCTATTACATTATTTTTTTAAGAACGAAAAATTACATCAATTGATATTGAATAAGAAATACTTCAATAAAAAATGGCAGTTATAATGTATAAAACTCTTTTAAGGTAAAATATGCAGTAAACTATGCTGAAATATTGTCGGCAAAATGAAAAACATTACGTGGGAAAATATCTAAAACGTGATTTATTTTCATCCTTATTTATTAAAAAATATTTTCAACATTCAATATAAAATATAATAAATCTTGAAAATGAATGTATGTAAATAACTGTCGTGAAATATAAGTTAGATACAAGTATTTTAAAAGTTTGAAAACTATAGAGCGTGGGAAAAAATGCGACTAGAGCAGAAATATCGTGTTTAATGCATCCCATGTCATGAAGACATCCGCAAAGCAATGTGAATCAATTAGCAATTCACAGAAAGCATTTTGTAGAACCATCTTTTAAGTGAGGAAGCAAACCCTAATTCAGCCAGATATGCAATAAAAAACACTACTAGAAGAACAGCTTTGTGAGCAGAGTGTTTCAAAAGAGCATTTTGTGTCCATGAATCAAGATACCAATGTCACAATTTAATGGTGTTGCGTTTCTGCTAACTGATTCGGCACTGCCCATAATAGGAAACGACTTAGCTCTGTCATAGAAGATGCATTTCTAACAGGATTTGACACGGTTGTTGAACCGCTGATATTGTGAGGAGTTATTTTTTTGCATTTTAAGTACCTCACTTTATTGAAAATGAGTGCCGATAAGTGCAGAAGGCTTCAATGGAGCGTGAGAAAAATGGTTGCGAGCGTTGTACGTGTATTAGAAACGTCATACGAAAGACAGAAAGTCCGCTTCATTCACAGGTACAGTGCAGTGTTTCGGATTTGTTTTTTCTAGAAGTTGAAATTCAGAGGAAGCAATTTTGAATTTTTGCATCTCAAGTACCTCATTTAATTGAAAATGAGTGCCGATAAGTGCAGAAGACTTCGATGGAACGTTGGGGAAATGGTTACGAATGTTGAACGCGTACTATAAGCGTCATATGAATGACAGAAAGTACGCTTCATTCACAGGTACCGTGCAGTGTTTCGGACTTTTTCTTCTAGGAGCTGATATTTAAAGCAAGCTAGAGCTATTTCTTATATTTTAAGTATTTCCTTTATTGAAAATGAATGCCGATAAGTATAGAAGGCTTCAATGGAGCGTGGAAAACATGATTGCGAATATTGTAGTAAGTGTACTAGAAGCGTTATATGTAAGACAGAAAGTACGCCTCATTCGAAGGTACAATGCAGTGTTTCGGTATTTTCTTCTGAGTGTTGATATTCAGAGGAAACTAGAGCTTTTTTTTTTTTTTTTTTGAACATTTTAAGTAGGTTACTTAATTGAAAATGAGTGCTGATAAGTGCAGAAGGCGTCAAAGGAGCGTGAGAGAATTGGTTGTGATTCTTGTACGTGTACTCTAGAAAAGGT
Source organism: Uloborus plumipes (assembly GCA_038373865.1). Classification (NCBI taxonomy): domain Eukaryota; kingdom Metazoa; phylum Arthropoda; class Arachnida; order Araneae; family Uloboridae; genus Uloborus; species Uloborus plumipes. The sequence goes on from JAXGGA010005001.1 coordinate 40,210, forward strand.
CATACGAAAGACAGAACGTACGCTTAATCCCAAGGTGAAACTATTGCAAGAATTGATGTGCCTATCTGACATTTGCAGAGTAACGAAGGAAGTCATATGGAACATTTGTTATGATGGCAAACGTGCAACAATATACGGGCAATTACACTTTTTTTTTGTAAATTACATTAAATAAATCTTTTTTGTTGCCTACTAATTTGCAAACAAGAGACAAGCTGCATTTCCAAAAATACATAAATATTTACTGTGGCAAAAATATTTGCGCATTTTTAACCCCCTGACAATTTTGGACGTCTTATCACGTCCATTTAATATGTAATTCTGGAACTGCCGAACCGCCAGGGGGTTAAAAGCAATTTCCTTAATTCGGTTAACAATTACGTACATGTAACTGAAACATATCTTTTATATTTTACTAATGTTAATTTTTCATTTTCAGCCAGGAAACATGCTTTTTTAACTCGAAACGTTACATTTCTATGTTATAATATTTGCCCGAATTTAGCCAGCAATGGTATTTTTACATTTCTACCTAATTTTCTATGGTCTCAAGTTTGCGCATTTGTTAAAGTTGTTTTCCAACCTATAGTCAACTTATCTATCCTTAGCGCATAAACTGCGTCGAACTTGTTTTCTATATATTTTATTTTCCTTTAAGGAAGGAAAAAAAAAACCTTTATTCCTTCCTTTTTTTATATTTTTCCCCCTGTGTTCATGAGAGGGCACCCACTTTTTACTAAGGTGTGGCGCCACTGTTCAAACTGAAATCCAACGATTTCCTTAAATACGTAAAACATTGTCTCTAAAAAAAGGACGATCTTCAAGCTCCGCTTTCGAAAGAAAGAGTAAATTTGACTTAAGTGGCTTAAGAAGGACTGGTGATGCTCAAAAATCCAAAAATATCTCATTTAATTATTGTGTTTACGTTATGGAAGAAGCTTCTTTTAAGCTTTCAGTGTTCAGTGATAAAAATTTAAAAAGGAATGAGTAATATATTATAGGTATAAAAGATCCAAAAATTTAAGCACTCATAAAACGGCAATTTTATAACCTTTTTTTTTTTCTTTTTTTTTTTTTATCTTAGTTCAACTAATGTTGAACTGTAAGAGTCTTTCTAACGTTTGGAAAGTACAAAATTTACACATCAGAAGCTTTATTCTTGCTACGCCACTTTGTTTTTGAAAGAGAGAGAGAAATAGTTGTTCTCTTTTCTCTGTCTTAGCATAAAAGTAACTGTATTTTAAGATCAACAGTATCTTTTGCTATCATATTATTGCTGATACAGGGTATGATTAAGTTAGGAAAAGCATCAGTTTTAGTTCTCCCAAAATTTGATTTTTAATGAATTGCATTATTTATTTATTAGAAATATTCGTGAGATGATGATTGAAATTATTCTACTATATACTATTTCTGGATGAAGCTAGGCAACATTTTTATTTGTATTATTTTGAAGTCGTTAAAGTATATTTTACGAATGATATTTATTAATCCAAAGAAATATCGAAAAATTGTGTACATATTTGTTAGATAAATAAAAATGCACAATGTTCTCACTAATATGGCAATACAATTTACTGATGGTAATATCTGAAGCATTAATACATTTAAAAACTTATCTATGTAGACTTGATTTTTATTTTTTTACTATTATTATTGTTTAATTTTTGCCAACGCATTTTTGATAATTACCTTATTTAGCAAAGATAAAGTCAATAATTTAAATGAAAGGTCTTTTGCTGATACTAGTCTAAAACTATATATAAGTTTTATAAGCTTTTTACGATAACATAACGTAGCATTTACTAGTCTTCATTTCATACAATTCACCAGGTCCCGTTTTTTGTTATAATCAACTTAAAAGAACTAATTCCAGCATATGGTCTATATTTTTGAATGGAACAGTTCATGCGTTTAAGAAATCATAATAACCTGATCCAGGTTATGTCAGCAAAACACAAGTATCCGATTCCTTAACTATAGCTAGTTTTGTTTTTAAGGTACCTTGCAAAAAGTAGCTTTGCAGATAAAAACGAAACTTGCATTCTTAACTTTAAGCTCTCATTTTTAGTTTTCATAATATTCATAAAGGAATTATTTTCATCGTATCATTTGCATTTATATTGCACATTTACCAAACAAAAGTATAGCAAATTTACGTAAAACAGGTTTTGTAAGCAAAAAAAAAAAGTGATCCACTCCTTAACTATAGCTATTTCAGTTTTTAGGTTACCTTACGCGACACAGCTTTTCAGATGAAAAAACACTTGCATTCTTTACTTTACCCCTAGTTTATTTAGTCATTTAGGCATTTTAAATTTTTTATAATATTTAAAGTAATTTGCATCGTATCATTTGCATTTATATTCACACAAAGAAGCAAATCTACCTAAAGCAGGTTATGTAAGCAAAATACAAGTAGCCCATTCTGTAGCTACCCAACTTCATCCATCATCATGTCATTGAGTGTGAGATAAGAAATCAGTCGAGCAAATATACTAGGCAATAAGTCAAGCCTCAAGTAAGTGCTATACCACTTATCATGAAGATAACCTGATGAAACCTTTGCTTACGTTAAGAGGAGCAATTTAAATCAACCACCCTTGTCTAAATTAAAGTATACTGTGACAAATTAAGATATTTACTAGCTCTAAATCGATGCAGGAACAGAGGATTATATGATTGCCCAGTCGAAGTACAAAACAAAAGTACAGAAAGATTAAGAGGAGGAGTGAAGGGGACAACGGGCTGTATGTTCTGCCGCCACATAGTTAGAAATGTACCAAACTAAAACTTTAATATAAATTCATATACTACAAGCACTACTAAAGCTGAAAAAAGGATATTTTTATCAAGTGGTGTTAATAGTTTTAGTAAGTGAGGCATTTATATCGCGCCTGTACTGCAAATGGTGTTTAGAAGAAATAGTAAATTAAATATTTTCAACTAATAAGGATTTTTAACATCTTTCTTTTTTTTCTTTTCGTTTTCTTTCTTTCTTTGTTTTTAAGAGAGAGAGAAATAGGGCAAGTGTGAGAAAAATTCTTTCTCAGATCGCTCCTTTTGAAGCGAGTTCTGGCGGATTAACCTACTGGGAAGTTCGTAATATGATATCATATCAAACACGAACGCTTTTAATCGTAAAAAGATGAGGAGTATACATTGAAATGTTAGTTTATGTGTGCATCGGTTTACTGTATTAAGTTTTTAACATTTTTTTTACTATCCGAACATTACATGTTAAAAATTCAAAACTCTTTAGTACGCATTTTCAATGGAGATCATTTCTGTGGTACAAAAAGTGTGCCACACTTTTTTAAAATTAAGACAGTAAAAAACAATCCTCGTATTTCCTTATTTGTATGCATTAAAATCCTTGTAACAAATTGGTCATTGTAAAATTGAAACACGTGCAAACAATTACCACTTCGAGTTTGTGTCAAAAGTTAGTTTGTGCAAATGTATACAGTCGGTTATGATCAGTAACTTAGTTTGGGACCCAATGAAAACTTCGAGATAAAGGAATGTTCGAGTTATAAGACTTCAAGTTATCGAGACTCGAATTTCATTTAATCTGTTTTGCTCTTTTTTTTTTTTTTTTTTTTTTTTTTTTTTTTTTTTATGAATTAGCAATTTAAAGACAATTTTGACGTTAATTTTTCCTGAATTCGTTGAGCCGCTTCTCTCTCTCTAAAAAAAAAAAAGCCTTGTAAGATAGGCGTGAAAAGCTTACCTATTTTCACGAAAATTTCCTACGCGTTTCGTCTCACTTTGTTTAAAAAAAGCTCGGAAAACAGAGGAAAAAAATATTTTCATCCCTTCATGCAACATTTGTAATGCATAATATTTTTTCTCAATTTAGTTGAAGAGGAAATGTTTCGAAGCCTTAGAAAATGCACTGGTATTTTGTCAATCAACGAAAACGCTCTACTGCATATCAGTCAAATGTCAGTGCTAGAGCTAGCCATACCCAGGGCTGAGAAGTCGGTCATTTTCATTTCGAGTTCATTCACATTGGGGAATTTTAGCCCATATTATGTGTGTGAGGGGACATTTTAGGAGGTTTTACCAGAAAATCCGTGACACAGAATGTCTACACCTATTATTAACAAAGACTATAAATTTTTGAATAGAGAAAAAAAAACATATAGGTCTAAATTTAAATTTTGAGTCATAAAACTGCTCTTTTTCACACGTTGACGTGAAATTTTACAGTATTTTTTTTATTTATGCCTGAGTTATTGACAGTGCGTTATTTGACACAACTTTTATTTTCAAGATAGACCGTGCAGCACCAGGCAACGCATCTAGTTAAAAATAAAGTTCAATGTTTCGCCAAGGAGTAAGTTAAATCTAGGAAAATTTAATTGTCACACAAAGCACGAGTTTATTCTTTCGTTAAGAAAGCAGTCAAAGTGCAGTTAACGAATCAGGCATTAAAAGTAATAAAAATGGTGCCAACTCTTTTCCATTGGAAGAGAAAAACGAACTGATAAAGTCATTAAAAATAAGCGGCTTCTTCCACTGTTGCCACAAGTTAACCACAAAGCTTCCACAATTTCCGGAGAGCGGAGGGGATAGAAAAAAAAAGAAGGCGCAAGGGAGAGAGAGAAAGAAAAATTTCCATGCGAAAACTTCTCAAATGTAACATTTAATTTAACAATCATTGAATTAATTTTAAAGGAATTAAGGTTTGAATTAAGTTGAGTAACTATAGATCGAAACATATTTTCCTGCTGCATCTAGGTCTGTTGCACAGATCGTTGGCATTCAACTAACGGCTTGCGGACCACATCTGACTCACAAAATGCTTAAAAACAGAAAAAGAAGCATTTTTTTAATTTCCTTTTAAGAACTATAAAACATAACTACACCAAGAAAATCTCAAAAATCACCCCTGCGCACTTAGTTTCAGAAAAGAAAAAAAAAAAGCATCTCAGATTGCAGGCCCTCTCGCTTCTAAAAATTGGCATTGTGGCCCTTAAGTAGAATAGTTGGAGACCCCTGATTTAGATGGGCACGTCCATCTCTATTAACACGTTATCCATAGCAAGAAAGAAAGTATCACAATTCGTTTCGAAAGTACCACCTACCCCTTTTATAACCTAAATCAGGACGACTTTCTAATTCAAAGGCGCCAAACCTAGCAGGAGGTTTGTTTATAGGTTTGTTTTTCTTTCTTCGCAATAAAGTGGAATGAAGCGTAAATCTTCCGTTTGAGGTTTGTCATTGATGTTGTATTAAGTGTTCGAATACTGTTTTACGACTGAAATTCATGGCGGCAAAAATGCTTCATGCTCTATTGATCGTGAAGAACATGGCCATAGAATTATTTTTTATTCGCTATGCTGCAATATCCCAATTAAAAATAGTCTACAGGTAATTTTAGGGTGTCTTTTATTATCTGGCTTCAATCACCTAAATTACCTGCTACGATCATTCATTTTCATGAGATTTCTAGTGATTGAAATTAAATAATAGCTTCATAAAAAAATTTCAATGCCTTTAGAATCTTACCTATATTATTACTCTATTCATTTTTCTTTACTGAACCAAAACTTTCTCATTTCTTTATCGATGTCCATGATTCACCCCTCATTTTAAAGCTTAGAGTGCCGGTTTCTGACGAAAAATAGACCCAATGTCTAAAAAAAAATTTTTGTGTCAAAAAACCTTTTTTTTCTGTTTTTTATTTTGCACATTAATTGATATTATATAAATACTAAGGTACAGTGGCGTGATTGGATAGCGCGTTGTATTAGAAACCTTAAAACCGCGTGTTCGATCCTACTACTTAATTTAAGGACTTCGTTGATGTATCACCCTCATTGAAAGACATTGCTTTCTGCATGAAAATCATTGTGTTTTACTTAAACTCTCAGTAAGTTGAAATTCGAATTTCATTTGCTACCGCAACCACGTCGTTTCTGACGTCAAACTCAAAACTAGCATACTCCAAAGCTTGAAAAGTGAGAAAACCTTGCATTCGTAACTCCTGTCTTCCAGTTTCGGTTTAAAAAAAATCTCTCGAGCTTTTATTTTATATAAAACTTGCAATGTCCTTTAATTGTTTTGAGCAGTGTAATATAAGTATATGCCTTCAGCAGAAACGACTTTCAAGTTATATTGTTGCTTTAAGGTTGTCCATAACTGCTGGCATGCAATTTTTTAAACATTTTTGACCCTTCCCCCGTGCCACGCTATTTTTCATAAACATATTCCTATTTCAAAAGTACGCTATGCCACTTCTTGTTACCCCCCCTCCTAACATTGTCACAAACTGCCATAATTTTATGACCCCCCCCTCGATGCTTGACATCATTTACGGGCAGACTCACACCAACATAAATAAATTAACTGAATTTATGGAGCCCGACTTCGGTTTACAGATTCTCCGGTTAAGAGAGTTCCGGATAATCTGGATTGCTGTGTATTCAGGGTCGAAAGAGGCATCAAAGCAATCGCATATGAGACTTCAATACAAAATAGCGGAAAATCACGTCTCCATAATATTCGCAACATTACTCTAAATCAGAAACTCTTTAAACCAATATTATCTTCCCTTATGTGCTCAAGAAAACATATTAGACATGACTGATAAGACATTCAGACACCTAATACTGGTGAATCAAGAAAATCTTATCTCTCATCTCCCACATTAGAGAAAGTATCTCGAGGCCTTGAACTTTTTTGCACGAATTTTCAAAACTGTTAAAAGGTTTTGTCACTACAAGCGGTTAACCGCATGGTTGAGGAAACACATCAACAGCTGATGTCCCCAACCCAACTGAGTGAAAAAAATGGATTACAATTTTCATCGCTTCGGATTTCGGCTTGTGGTTATTTTTAGTCAGAGCTGATTACATATGTGTGTGTGTTTATAGAGAGATATTTTCATTTTGAAGACATTTCAGCTATAGTTTTATTTCTTCCTCTTATTTAGTAGACATTATGAATAAAAATTGAACATATTTTTATAAAATATTTCACACGTTGATTGCCATGGCAATTTTCAGAAATATGGCCTAAAATGATAATTTGACTTAATCACACATTATATTATTAAAAACTCCAATGCTAGTGGATATTTATCATCAAACAATAAGCTCCACACACCATAAAATATTATAATTTTTTATACAATACAACAAAATATTATAATTATTAATCTTATTTCTTGAATTTGAATTGATTTTAGTGATCTTGTCTTATGTTCGTTTCTCAGCAAATTTTCAGTACATTCAAGTCAGCATTTATTTTTTGTTCTTTTCCCAGTATTCTTTTAGATCATTTTAACTAATTTGGTTTTAGTTTATATCAAGTTTATATCAGACCTACTTGAACACAATCCTGCATTTCATTTGTTATTACTTAGTAGGTACAGTCCATTCCGCTTAGAAGGATATCGGTTAAAAGAATATCTTGATTAATACATTTTCAATGCACCAAACCGTTGTAATGTATTGTTTTTATCCCAGATAATGGAATATCCCGCTTATTAGAATATGTTTTCGTGAAAAAATAGCTATTCCATTAACCTGTTAACTGGGTATGACGAAATATTTCGTCATACATAAAAGCCTACAGCAATGGGCATGACGAAATTTTTCGTCATGGAAATTAATCGTAATATATTGAACGCATCACGTTCTACGTTGTTCTTATCTATTAAATCTTAGAGTGGTTATATATATGCCATCATATTGTCGATGCGTCATGAATTTTCATGTTCTTGTAATCTGTAACTTGAGCGCTATTAACGGGAAAACGGGCGCTGCATGATCTATACTTAGAGCTGCCACAATTTGGATTCATTTTAGTTGTGCATTTCAGTATCTTCCATGTTAGTAATAACTTTCTGATTTGAATATTCTTATTGTGAATTTCAGTGTTTTATATATTTTTATTATTAAGGTGTATTATTTACATACTGAGTTTTTTTTTTTTTTTTTTGAGGTGTGATATTACTTATCGCTGCGAAAAAAAAGTCCCCATTGTGAAACGAGTTGAGCAATAGCTAATTCCCCGGTTAACAGGTTAAGCGGGCTTGACTGTATCTTGAATCAAAAATTTAGAAAGGAAAAAAAAGCATTTTTATAAAATAAAAACGCCTTTCGTTTTTACTTTGGATCTAAAATTAATAAATACTTAGTTTAATATCAATTTTGAAGATTTCCACAAAAATTTATCAGTTTATAATAAATTTTATCAGCGTTAAGTTGGTATTTCATTGCATATAGTCGATGTTCACAGTAGTCCAAAACAACAAAGATATTTTAAACTTCGTTTCAATTTTCTCATTATTAGTTAGCATTTTGAATCAAAAGAATTTTCTTTTGTTTGGCTTAATTTGATTGATTTTGAAAAACTTAAAATATGTATGAAATACGTTTATTATTATTTATTCAGTTAGTTTCAATTAAAACCTGCAGTCTTTTAGTTTTCAATGTTATTTTTACTTTTAAAATAAGGATGGTTAGTTTAGTTTTTTTTTAAACGTTTCAACTAAAATTTGTGACGAATGTTCCTCAAATGCAGTTGAATAAATTTTACAGCTATTTTTTCTCATTCATAACTCGTTCTTTTTATACTTAATTATTATAATTATTATTATTTTTTTTTTTTTTCAAAAAATAAACCTTGAAAATTTGCACAAATACCGAAGTTCATATGATAATCTTCAATTTCAATTTAAAAAAATAATAAATGAATGTGACAATTGAAGACATCTAAGGTAGGATAACGATTTTCCACAAAAAGTTCATTCTTAAAAATGTTTTTAGTGAAAAAGTGAAAAGAAATGTGGCTACATGATAGAAGTAATCAATTTTTGATGCGTACAGCAAATATAGATTACATAGCAGCAATGTACTTTCGCTCAAAAGGAAACTCTTTACGATTTACAAATACGTATACGCAATATTTCAGTATAATTATATCTCTTTTTGCACGGTGGAATTTAGCAGCGTTAGAATCTATGCATTTGCCTTCTTTTGCAAATATTTGATATTCCTTTCAATGCCGTTTTTGAAGATTTTCAATTGAGCTGTTGAGAGTAAAAGCGGTCGAAGTTAATAGTTTCATATTTTTATACATCATTTGTGTTTAAACTATCAGAAATTAGTTTTAACCTTGTTCTGTTCATGCGAAAGTGGTGTACGTCTGTGTTCTGTGTGCTTTTGTTAAACAGGAAATAGATTCGATAAATACTCTCTTTTGTGCTGCATTTCTACTAAACCATTCAATTACTCAAAATCTTGTTTCAATGAAAGTAATGACTTTTATTCTCATCAGCTCAATTAGTGGTTTTGTAAAGACGGCAATTCAATTTACTAGCTTTTTTCGTGCATTCATAATAAATGCGTCATTTTAGTGGATGCAGGAGTTTTCCAGTTTTAGAATCCACGCATTTGCCTTCATTTTTAAGTAGTGGAAATGTCGTTTTTGAAGCTTTTCAGTTGAGCCGTTGAAAGCAAAAGTAGTCTACGTCAATATCTTTTTACATAATTTATATTTACTCTGTCAAAAATTAGTCTCAATTTCATTCTTTTACATGTGAAAAAGGTGCCAGTCTATAATGTTTTTTCTGCTATTCTGCGGTAAAAGTAAGTTTGATACATACTCTTGTTTAGTAAAAATGCTGTACAAAAATATTCAATAACTAAAAAATTTATTTTATTGACTTACAGCACTTTTGCCGTCAACAACTCAATTAATTGGTTGTGCAAACAGAAAATTTCAATTTTTTTGCTTTTTTCATTCACTTATAATAAATGCGTCGTTTTAATGGATGCAGGAATTACTTTCATAACGTTAATGACAGATTAAGCTTAAATTTTCGGTAAAAAACCTTCATACTCAATTGAGCTCAAAATCTTTTAGATCTTTATAAATCAAAATCCATAAAATTTCTACATTAACAGTATTGCAGAATTAGGGCCTAGCCCAGACAATTGCAACAGGTTTTTAATTAAAAATTGTTTTTTTCAGCAGAAAAGAAAAATTTACCACTTTGACGGCATTTACCCACACATTGTGAGCGAGATCAAACATTCTCGAAAAGGTTATCGTAAACAACAAGGTTATCATCTCCGTGTTGCTTGCCACGGTCATGAAGCGGTTGAAAGCTGGATTGATAATGGGAACTTTATCTGCCTTTTTAACCGTTTTGTTACCCTGTTTTTCTGCAAGCGCTTAGTTAATATTTCTTGCGTTTGGGTTGAACTTATTGACATTGGAACCCCGAACTTGAATTTTTGGGAGGGCAGAATTTCTGAATTTGCCGAATGGAAATCCAAATTTTGCCGTATGAAAAAATACGGGTATGCTCGCATAAATACGTCTAATGAAACGAACATTCCGGCATTAAAAAATTGCAGTCATGTCCCCAAATTTGCCGAATCGTCAGACAAAATTTTCCGAGTAAGGAAATTTTTGGCAGGTCACAGTGACCTCCAAGAGTTTTTTCTTAATTGAAATTGTAAATATATAATTACTTTATGTCCCTCATTCAGTGTCATCGTCCGTTTTAGAATTAAATATTGTTTCTTAGATGCAATTTATTCCGCTAAACTATATATTGTTAAACTTAACTTCGTTCTATTAACGAAAAGGAAAAAAACTTTTGATTTATTTTTGTTTTTTTTTTCACCCAGAGTACCAACTTCAGTCTACCACTGCAAGTTATTTAGAGCCAGGGTTCTCAACCTTTTTTTCCTTACCTTTTTCTCAACCAACCAGGGTTCTCAACCTTTAACCCCAATGTTACACCGTTTTGTGTAACATTGACTACGCGTACCTTCAAGAAAGGCACTTAAGTTTCAAAAAATATGTTGCATTTGGTAAAATTTAACTTTAAGTTCAGCTTAATATAGGCAATTTAACTGAAAATCAAGAAATCTTATTTTAATGATGATTTTCACTAATAACAATATTAGTATTCCATCGACCAATTTTTTAAAAAGTTAGCTTCAGGGGTTCCACCCACCTAATCTCCCCCCCCCCCTCGGTCATATATTTCTCTACTATAAATTATAATCAAATATTATAGCTGAAATGTAACTTTAATCATTTCATTTTATTTTATTTTTACACTAACATCCTGCAATTGCAAAGAAAGATCAAAACCATAAATAAAATCCTAAGCGCTTAGCCAAATATGGAGACTTAACAAAAGGATATTTTGTTGTTTCCTTAAATCAATCTGTAAAAATTATTAATAGCAACTTTCGCAACTTTCAACATATTAGAACAATTGTTACTTAACCAGGCCATAAAGTTACGGAAGTAGCAACTCTGCAACTTTTTTTTTCCTCCGCAATCAAAGGCACTAATAAATCAAAAATCTTCTCTGCGAAATAAGTGCCATTGAAAGCCTTATTAACAACTCGTTGGGGAGTAAATGTGGTGTACAAGGTTAAATACGCGGCACGAGTGGGAATAATTCTTAATTCTTCACTAGGAAAAATGCCCAATTAAAGAGAATTGAATGGTTTTCCAACACGAGACCACCCAAGCTCTTTGTAAGGCTCGTAATTGCGAACATTCAACGATAAACGGATTATGTTTCCTGTGATTTATAAGACGAGATCACAAATTTTGTATAACCTAGATAAAGGAAAGAGTCTCCTTTCATTTTAAAGTTATTTCTATCTATATATTTATTTATTTTTTTATTATTTCATTTATTTCTTTTCCATTTTCTGTTTTGGTTTGCTTTTATTTTATTTTCTTTTTATCAAAGAAAGTAAACCACAATAGCAGTATCATAAAAGATCTATTTAGAGAAATACCTTTTTTCAAAAAAAAAAAAAAAAGAGTAAAGAAAATTAAAGTCATAAAAACTACCTAAAACAGCTTTAAATTCAAGCAAAAACATTATTATTTTCTCTGTTAAAATATTGTTCAACACTATGTTTCAGATTTTATTTCATACATCATAATGACTAGAAAATGTTATTGCTAATCCATATTTATTACTACTTAATTTTAATTTACATAAAAACGAGTGAAATGTTTTGAACCACGGAAACGCAAATACGCACACAGTTCTAATTTTCACACCCATGACAATAAGGTGGCTTTCCGTACTAAATCGACAACGCTGTACACTGTTTTCCTCTTTCTCGTTGCATTTGCGAGGTACGTATACTAACTCCGCAATTTTCCACCAGGTCGCGCTGTGAAGGAGAGCGCATATCCGATTTACAAAACCTAGACCTCGTTTACAAAGATAGCAGCAGCAGTTAAGAAATTATGAGGGTGATAATGGACTTTAGTGTGCATGTTGTAAAAACATAAATATACACTAAATATTTTATGGATTAGTAATACTTGTCGTGTACCGTCATGTATCACAACCGGTCATTTGACCGAATAGCGTAGAAATAGATACACTGAAAAAAACAAAATGCTTTTACAGTATAACACAGCTAATTTTATAGTACTGTACTAAAATTGCTAATTTTACAGCAATAAACTGTAAAATTGCAAGTTTTAGTTTATTAGTGCGCATTTTACAGTTTTAAACTAGAACATCTGGTGCAAGCATTATACTGTTGCTTTCACAGCATAATACAGCTAATTTTATGGTAATAAACTGTAAAATTACTAATTTTTTAGTAATAAACTGTCAAACTGCTAATCATTCAGTAATAATCTGTAAGATTGCTAATTTACAGTTTTTAACTGTGCATTTTACAGTTTTGAACTGGAACCTCTGCTTTCAGTATTATACTGTAAAAAACAGTTTAGTTTTTGTGGTGCAGATATTAAATGCTATGGTATGTTTAGTGTTGAGAAATAAGAGAGTTGTATTCCTGAATAAATGACTTTGAGTGTCGAAATATACCCTAACTATTATAGACTGAAACAAATCCTCGCCTCTGTATACAAATAATCAGTCGCACAGCCAAGAATATGCCACTGCAGAATGGAAGATATTTTTCACCCGGACATAGGGTAAGTGCTCCAGTAGTCGGCCATTTAAGAGATCTTTTGTGGATCTTGGCTAACCTAGAACTTTCAGCTATCAATACAGCAACAAAAACAAGGTAAAACTTTAGAATGAACCTTTCTGATAGTGAATCACCTATTTGTTTAAGAAATTAAAAAAAAATTATGTTAAAATCCAAGCTGTTGTCAACACTAGTAAATGCTCCAGTAGTCGGCCACAGAAATCCAGTGCTCGGCCACGTTGAATCCAGTAGTCGGCCACTTCATTTTCATTGATCTTATCTCATATAGGGGGTTGAATTAAAAAAACAAAACAAAGGGAAACTTACAACGAACCAGATCCGTCATTTGGGGGGTCAATTGCTCCCCCCCCCGGTTTTGAGAAATCAGTTAATTAATATGTAAGTGGGCGTTGTGTTTGCTTTTTGCGATGAAATTGCATTGTGTTTGAACCCTTTGTCCCCCCCCCCCTCTAAAAACGTGAAATGACGGGCGTGAAGCGATGCATTATACTTAGTCTGGTGATATTTTTCGTAGTACCTCTGGTACTCAACTTGTGTAGATAATCATGTTAGTGTACTTCTTGATACAATATGTGCTTTACTTATTTCTCTAACTATCAATCTACCATTATTAATTTTAGACAATACAATTAGAACAGAACTCTCGGGACATTAATGTTTTTATACTTTAGCTGCCTAAAACAGTTTTATTTTAAAAGCTCGCGCTAAAAAAGTATTTTTTTTTCTGAATAACGTCTAATTTAAAACATAAACATAATAATTTAAAACATAAAAAAAAAAAAAAAGCTTCATAAGGGTATGAGTATTAAATGGCGCAACACTTTTTTCCCAACATACTTGGCCCCCCTCCATCCCTTTTTCTCAATGTATCACAATTCAAGCTACCCTCCCCTGCCACACTATAACACACAAACAAATTGTTATTAAGGAATTATAGTTGAATTATAACTAAAATTGAGTATTCTTTCTGCGATATGAATTTTTTACCAAATGACGTTTTAGTTTTATACCACGGGCAAAGCCGTTTTGGTACCGCTAGTTGTTACATAAAATGCTTTTGTGCGAACCAAAATATGAAAACTCATATTTCTTGTTACCTCCCCCCCTGCCGCAATCTGTCACAGTTTAATGAACCACCCCTTCCTCTTGTTAAAATCGGACACCGTTTTAGGACGATCTCTAGAAATAAACGATTTAACTTTGTATTGTGAAATAAGTGATAAAAGATAAAGTAAATGTTGTTGCAACATATTACGTATTGTGTATACGTAGTTTGGGCTCAAAAAAAAGTAAAAAAAAAAAGCTTCTGAAGAAAAGAATTTCAGCAGCACTTACTAAAGATGCAAGAAGAAACAAAATAAACGAAGTTTATACAAAATGTACAAAATGTACTTGCTTAGGAAGTAAAGAAAAACAAGAATAGTTTTGTAGTGAACAGCAGTTTTTAGTGATAATGACCAAAGAATCAAGAAATGAAAAACTGCTTTACTGTTTATGTAAACATAAAGACATAATAATAGAGCCGACACAATTCATAACCAATAATCACGTCGGCACTTAACTGGTTTACATTCATTAGAACGGAATTTCAACATACGGAACATAAAACTAAAACTGTAGTTTCAGAAATGATTGCTTCCAAAACTGTGCAAGTAAAAATACATTCAAAAATGCTCTGAAAGGAATCTCCATCAAGGCTTCATCTAGCACAGAATGTTCCACTGAAGCAAGTTTATTTGTTTTAAACTAATTGAAGTAAGATGAAATAAGGAAGTAAATGGAACTCGGGATGTCATGAAAGTTATCTTACAGCTTTCGACAAGAATATTAATAAACAAGGAATAACCTTGAAAACGAACCAAAATTTAGTTTGCAACAATGTAACCATGAAGTTTTGAAATTAACTCAGCACAATTCTAATCCTTCTAGCGAAGAAAACTACAGAAGTCAAACATTTGGGGAGAATCATTAGTGAAAATGTACCAATATTTGAAACAATAATCCTAAATAGAGCACAGGGGTCTTGAACCTTTGGTAAAGCAAAAAGTTAAGCATAATAGCAAAAGAAAGAATAACTACATGCTTGGCACTCATTAAATAGCTTGAGCTTATGTGACTATTGAAGTAATGCATCTTATCTCCAAAATTGGGGAATGTTTGTTAACTGCCGGATAAGTATCAATAGAAGTCAAATCACTCGTTTCGCCAATTTCATTAGTTTAAGATAAAATTTGATAAGAAAAACTATTAAAGCACCATTTGAAAAAACTAGATGAGTATTAAAACTTATAATCTTAACTCAACGTATGCGTATTTAAAAATCTCTTTTTTAGAATTTTTAATTAAATTTACAACATAGGAGCAATAAAATGCCGAAATGGTGGTCAAAAGAAGTTAAGACATTTAATTTAATTACTATTTTTCAAGAAAAATAAATTTTGGAAAAGGTATTTTTACTCAAAGCAGTTAAATTGTCGCTGTATTTCAATAAGTTAATTTAGTTTTAATTTGATGAACCGATATTAACACTTTACCGACCGGTAGCGATTCGAACATCCTATGCCCTTTCACCGCCCGCTCAGCTGCAGATCGTCCAAGACACCGACTCGGTTTTGGCCTAGACTGACGCGCGGGGATATATGTGCATTTCTTAAACTCTGGCAAAATTGTACGCTTCGTGTTATTGTAGGGTAACAAAATTTAATAAAATCTTGTACTTTTAACATTTTACGCATTAAACACATTAACACGAACGGTCGGTAAGCGCCGGAGAGCAAACGTCGAATAATCGACGCCCGGTCGGTAAGCGCTGGGAACAAAACGTCGATTAATCGACGCCCGGTCGGTAAAGTGTTAAGAATGAAAAGCTACATTCAGTATGTGGCCGACTATTGGATAAATCATTCAAACTGCTTAAAACCAGCGGTCGGCCTACAATGGCCGACTACTGGAAATGCAGAAGAATTCTGTCCCCAGTAGTCGGCCACCCCTTTAAAAAATAATCGAGTCTAACCAGGAGTTCGCTCTTTCATTGAAACATTATGTTAGACATTCCATTAAGATAAAAATCACTCAAATTTACAGTAGAATTAAATTAATAAGTATAATCGGCCATTTTAAGAAGACGTGTCCTCTTATCTGAAAAATAAGCAGAATCGCAATCTTGGATGACGGGCACACCATTCAAAATGAAATGACTCATAACTAATTCAAAAAAAGTACCCAAAACTTAACTGCCACTGGTTGATGATTGAGTATAGGTACATTAATGTGTGAATGCGCCATATCTGATTTTGAATTAAAAATGTACTATTTATGAGGAGTTTTATGTCATTGTGGCCGACTACTGGAGACTGGCCAACTACTGGAGCACTTACCCTATAAAAACGTCTTCAAGGAAATTATTTCACACTTCCCATCAAAAGGCCAGTGATCACAGAGCATTATTTTAAGATAAAAGTTATTCCTTCCTAGTCGGTTTACGGGCTGCAGTTGTTGTCAGTGCCATTCCCACCACATAGCGGTTTAAAATAGCTACGATAAGTTAGATAAATCATTTCGACCTCTCTGCCAAGTCGGAATTTTTGCTTCTGAAGAGTTTGTTGATTCCTCATAAAGGTTTCTTAAGTTAATAAAATAGGAACTGACTTAGAAGCATCACTTCGCTGACAGTCACCAAAAATATACGTGCTAAGAGGGGTTTTAGAATAGGAGAAGTTTTTTTTTTTTTCTGAGACTATAAATTAAGACGTGATTTAAACATTTTGCTATTTGTTTACACAAACAAATTTGTTTACTGCACTCAAAGAAACCCTGAGACATTCGAGTCGACTTAAATAATTTCAATACCTCTGTTATAATGTCTCTAAATGGCGTGCTGAAAATATTTTCAGTTTTGTGTACACCTGAAAATCAATGGTTTTAGTTAGCCTCAAGGGACTATTAGACACTTTTAATTTAGGAGCCCCTTTTTGTCAATAGTCGCCAATTCATCCATGATATTTTAATGAAAATATTGACATATGAGATCTAACTTCAAACTTTAATGTTATTAATATGAAAATTTATAAAAAATGGTACAACAAAAATTTAAGCATTAATATCGATTTAGTCATCAATTTCTGTACAACACTTGAAGTGTGCATAGAATTTTCTTATTCGTTGGCGAAATAGATTACCATGTGAGAACTTGGGATTGTTTTTAAATCAAAAGCTAAATGTGACGAAATAAAATTACTAATTAAAAAATATATCTGTGGTCAGTTGGGTTTTAAACAAGTAGCCGGTTTGGTTTTAAACTAGTCACCTGGTGAAGAGTGTCCAGTGATTATTTTCAAGTTTAGTTTTATGAATGAATAACTAACGCTAGATAAATTTTCGAAATAGTATTTCGGTTCCGGATCATATTTATTAATTTGTGAAATCTCTTTTAATCTCGTTCTGTGATAGCATTATAGCAATATTTATAATTAATGCACAAATATTGCTCAAATAAAAAAAATCGTAGAAGTTTTTTTCCCCATAATTTGAGCAACGATAATGAAAAATGAGTTATTTCGAAAATCAACCTCCATTTTTCACAGTTTGTCAGTGAAATTATGGAAAAATAGATATAGTATTTCATTTGGTGTCGTTTATGACAATTTATGAGATGAAGAAAATATACACATCCTTCACAGGGGGACCCCGATGGTCGGTCAAGGGAGGCCATTCGACCTCAAAAAATCGTCTGAATTCGGTAAATATTGTTAGAAGATTCGGAAAATTTGAGACCGTATTTGCAACATAGAAACTTTTGATTGCCGAAAGTCCTTTTTATTACATGTGCCTTTTGTTTGCATACCCGTACTTTTTCATTCGACCAAAGTGAGACTTTTTGCCCTCCCAAATATTTAAGCTCAGGGTGCTCCTGATTCCCCGTTGCTCTCCTGTTTTCTGCACCTCTTGTTTTTCACAATCGCATATGTCTGAAAAATTAATGCTTCTTCCTTGCTCGAGAAACAACGTATTCACTCAAAATTCTAAACAATCGTTGCTCCCCTATTTTCTGCGCTTCCTGTTTTTATAATCGCATGCGTTTGGAAAACCAATGCTTATTCCTTGCTCTTTAGAAACTATGTATTCACTCAAAATTCTAAACAATCGTTGATCCCTTGCTTCTTACTCTTCCTGTTTTTAATAATCTCATACGTTTGAAAAACCAATGCTTCATCCTGGAGAAGGAATGTATTCACTCAAAATTCTAAACAAACATCATTTCTGGAGTCCCATCTCAAAATACCATTGAACTTCTAGCGCTCAAAATCCGTTGCAATCGCAGATTTTTTATGGCTCCATTCATAGACCCGAATTAGGGAAAGTTCTCTCAGTTTTCGGAAGATAAAGTTGGCTGCAGTCGAAGCGCGTGTCTTTTCAAGGGTTTAATAGATGATACGAAAATTGAAGAGCACTCTTCACATAAAGTACCTCCTCAAAATAGTCGTGATGTCCAGGGCTCCTAGAAAACGCACTGAATATCTCCAGAACCACTTGAAATGCCGCCAGAACTTCCTGTTTGTGATGGAAAAATGACAAAAATTCAAATTCTTAGCATTTTAATGAGAGATGCATCCCACTTAGGACTAAAAGTAGCTTACGAATCTTCCCGTCTGTTTCCTTTATCATTTCGTAGCATGTGAAAGTTACGAAATGACTTTTGTTTTGCACTTAAAGAGATAAATATTAAGTTAGGTATTTTTTTTAGTCATCAGTGACAAGTAGAAGCAAATTTATTAATTGTGCTACACTTTTCTTTTAAGTCGCCACTTTTTTTGTAAAAGCCAAAAAAAAATGTACTGAAAAACAAATTCTTTTAAAAATGCCTTTAATATATCAAATCAGTTTGAATAAACCGTATTCGAACTAATTAATGGCATTATAATTAGTTGGTATAACAGGTGGAGTTGGATAAAGTGTACCGAATCATTCCCTTGTAGCGAATGATACAAATATTTCTATTTTCACCACTTTCATATTTAGTTGCCACATGGCCAGTGGCAACTACTAATCTTGATTTTTATTCAGGGGTAGTGTGAATTTTCTGACTTAGAACACGCATATTTCAAAAATGAAACTTTGATGAGAAAAATATTTTTATACCATAAGATGAGAACCTCATGGGACATCTTTTTGTTAATCAAAAGAAAAAAAAATCTTTTAAAGAATGGAATTTTCGCCACTGAAAACATAAACAGAAAAAAGAAAATTGAAGGAAAAAATTGTAATAGAAAATAGATTTATTTTTAAGAACTAAATGTTAAAATTGACCCAAGAAATTTAAATCCTCAAATAAATGACTTTTTTGTCTCAGATAATGGAAACATTGAAAAGAATGAATTCCCATCATGGAAAATTAAAATATTACAAGAGATGAATTTCTAACAAAAGAAAAGTTATCACTGAAAATTTCTATGCTCATTAAAGAACGTATCATATGCAGTATTAACTCACAAATTGACGTTTATTGACGTTTGAATGACATAACTCAGGAGAAAAACTTAAAATGATAATTGGTTAATTTTCATTTTTAAACATTCTTATCAGACCATTTTTTCTTTGAAATCACGATGGTAAATGCTAAATCTTGCAGTTTATTCTACAAATTCTAATAGTGTCAATTTCTCCATTAGTGTCAATAGCCAAATTCCTTAATTTCATTCAAATTAAGTTGAAAGTACACTAAAAATTCATAATGTAAGCAACAATCTTAAACTGGTTGGTAGGATAAAATTTTGACGAAATAGAAAACTCAATTAGATTTAGCAAGGGTGTATGAAAGAGAGTGGTAATGGGTGAAACATTGAAGAACTCACATTAAATATTTATTTCCAACTGGAACTGAATTCTTGGGGAAATTTTATTTTTAAAGATTATTTATCAATTAGAAGGCAGATGAATCGAATTTTATTATTTGCAACAATGCATTCACGCAACAATTCGTTTTGTCTCAGTTGGAAAAAAAGGGCGATAAACTAACATAAAATAGTAAATAACTCTTTTCTTATTTTGTTTCGAAAATCAGGCTTTGAGGTGCACATCGTCAGAAAAAATTCCATCTGTATGGCAAATTTCAAGTTCCTAGTTTTACCGTTTTCCCAGGAAGAGAGAACGTCACACACACTCACACACAGACGTTCTCGCACGAGCACGAACTTTCATTTCATTTTATGTCAAAAAGATAAAGCACTCTCCTATAGATATGCGAGGGAAATTGGGAATTGTTTTCATCATGCACTGAACTGACGCGAAAAATCTACCGTAATTTTCCACTGAGAGAAAAGCCTGAGAGAAATATTATGTCGGCGATGATTCAAATGCTCAAAAAAGAATCGAGTGAGAAAATGAAATTGCGTCACGAAGAAAGCATCGAAAAACTTTCTGGTGAGTAATCCTTGGACAACTAAATTCGTTCATCATAGCGAAGAAGAAACTCTTTTTCCAGGAACACGTGGGTCTTTATAGAAAACACGAGGATTATCTAACTCCGCCGAGGTAAAAGAGTTACTCCAGCATCCGCGTTGCTTTCTCCAACAGCGGAAGATGACGGAATGATGACGTCACAGTTGCGTCATGAGAACGTGTGGATGATAAACGTTTCGTTAAGTGACAGCCGCATATCCCGCATAGTTGAGTTTGCTGGCAAATAAGAGAGGACGGTCGGGAAAGTGAAGGTTCCCCATCCAGTTATGAAAAGTTTAGATTTCTGCGATCCCTTTCGCGCACGACATGCGTGTGACGCGTTGATCGCAGTGATTAGTGCTTTTTGAGCAATGCTAATCATCCTAAAAATGGGGGTGAAATGTCATGCTATAGGTTGGTGGTCAGTTTGATGAAGCAGCTGACATATGGAGCGAGCAACATCTGGCTTTAAGAGCCGCTATCTCTTGGAGTAAATATTTACCGCTTCCATCATGTTTTGGGTTAGTCTTTCAACACTAAATATAGATGAGCAACATTATCTCGTGAAATTCCCGTCGTTAAAAATATTAGTCATCCACTTTCGATTAACAAATATCTTTCTTGAAAATATTGATAATGATGAGCAGTATTACCGGTTCTTTCATCGCATGTGTCGGGAGGAAACATCGAAGCTCAATACATGTGTTTCGGAGTTGAACAAACAGCTTCAAACAGTCATTTGTTTAATGAAAATGTTTCATTTTACTATGTGGTAAAAACCTTTACACAACAATCTTAAGGGACCTTATACAATAATGGTTGTAGAATGCTATAATTGAATTAAAGATATGTGCGTGTCACAATTGCTTGAAGAATTAAACTATAAAAGATGGATAAGTTATAAGTTACCACGCCATAGCCGGGACTAATGCAGAATTGCCATTTGACATTTGCTGAAAAGTTCGAAGGTGTCAAAAAAGCTCGTCTACAGAGATCCTTCATCCAGAGATTGGAGGATTATTGAAGATTATCGGTTTGGAATACCCATAAACGAGCTGGAGGTCGTAAACCTCTCATAGAAGTTGAAATTACTTTCATCCTGGAAGATAAATTAAATTTAGGACTCTAGAGAGAAAAAAATGGTGGAATTATATTTTTCTACAAAATTACAGGAATGACGAAATTATGTTACTATTTTTGTGAAATGCACTTCTACTTTTGTCGCGTAGATTAGTTGCTTTGCTGAAAATACAGGGTGGGCTACAAGTATTGAGAAAATTTTATGCTTTCGTTTTAAAAAAATATATATAATAAAAATATAATAATTCATAAAATCCAATGTTAAATGATGAATTCTTTAAAAAATTGTCCAGAATTTAGTTCCACTATTGTATGCCCAAAAGTGACGCGTATGACCCCCTCTCCCCCTTCTAGTAGAAAAAAACCTCCTCCACATCCAAAATTTGGCACCCCCTTGTCTAAAAAGTATAATTCCTTATTTATTATCTTCGCATATTCGTTTTATTCCAGAAAGACAGTGAAGTGACGAAATTAAGAATTATAATCAAACCAATAACCCTTCAATCTACTTTATACATCAAGTTTTTAAAGAACAGTTTAAATACTTAAGATTAGCTTCACACTGACAATGAAATTTATTTTACAGTAAGCCGATGTAGTTGAAAGTAATTTAAAGAATACGGAAGGTCAAAGATGTTTTCCTGTAGCAAAAGATATCCAGAAACAATCGAAAAACAATAAACAGAAATTTAGTTTTTTAATTAAATATCCAGTTTATTGTAACTAATAGCAAATCAGCTACCTAATAGCTTCTCTAAACAAGTTTTCCTCTACAGGGTTGTTCACCCTTGTATCTAAAAATGTTTAATTACTTTTTATTCATTCATATACAATACTTCTTCCGGCCTCTAATTTAAAGAAGGCTATTTACTCTTTTCCTTTTTGAAGATTCCTCCTACATCACTTAATGAACTGGAAGAGTAGGATGCAAATACGAAGGCGTACATTGAAAAAAAGCTGAGATTATTGATGTGTTTTAAAATCAGAACTACGCCGGTTTTTTTTTCCTGATATATAAAAAATGAATTTGATTCATTAGAGAGACATAACTAGGTCAACGGTTTTAGTTGGAAAAAAGACATTCTTGAGATGCACGATGACAACTTGCATAGTCGTTGATCCCCTACGTTATTTTTTCATGAAAGCTCATCAGTGTTATTTTTAAGAACGTGTCGAGCAATTTAACTCAACCAGGATCTACACAATTCGAAAACATTCATTAAGTATTATCACTGCCACTTTCTTTATTAATGTCGCTAATAATGATAAAATATACAATACACAGATAATAAAAAATATCTCTAAAAATTAAATGATAAATTGTAGTTAAGAGAATCGTTTGTTTCAACACCAGTTAGAAGACAAAATTTCTGATTTTAAGAAAACATTTATATCATCACATTAAATTTTTCAATTTCGCATACAACGGCTTTTACTCAAAGAAATGTATAAATATTTATACGTTTCGGTTTAAATATAGTAACATTTATCGATTTTTCTTAAACAAAAGTAGAAATGCTTTTTAGAACTTTCAGATCTTGTCTCTTGACTGCTCTTTGAAATAAACGGGTCAATATATGAAGGGCTTGGGAGATGAAGGGGGTATGTGACAAAACAGAAATTACGAGCGATTAAAGTTCAGAGTTTTATTGTTGCAGTTGTTGCAGCTTTTTTGTTTTCTGGTTTTGTCATTAGTGTGCGTATGAAATTGGTCTAATGACATCTACTTTTTGATGTACCAAGTTTTATTTGCTTACCTGTATCCATTGCTTACTATTGTCCACAGTGTTCATTTTTCAAAATGTAACATAGCCCTTTCATTC
Source organism: Uloborus plumipes (assembly GCA_038373865.1). Taxonomy (NCBI): domain Eukaryota; kingdom Metazoa; phylum Arthropoda; class Arachnida; order Araneae; family Uloboridae; genus Uloborus; species Uloborus plumipes. The sequence continues at coordinate 63,527 of JAXGGA010005001.1, forward strand.
TCCAAGCCCTTTTTATCTAAAATTGACTTTTGGAGGCATTCAATAAAATATATATCTAATGAGATGATTTTTAAATATGCGTACACAGGGTGACCAGTAAGTAACGAGTAGAAAAGAAATGTCAATTTCTTTAACACTGTTTGTCGTATCTTGTCCAAAATTGGGGATAGGTTTGGCGCATTGGCGTTTTTTTTTTTTTTTTTTTTTTTTGTGTGCGAGCAATATCATTGAGTCGAATGTTGTTCATTTTCGGTGAAAAGAGATATAGCGTTTCTGAGAGCATTTTCAATGTTTGAACATGTTATTTGAGCAATAACAACTGAATTGTGACTTAAAGAAAGTATAAGCTCAAGACAACAGCGCCAAAAACAGGAAAACTGCGATTCAGATAGTTATTGAAAGTATTGAAACAGTCTACTCTTCAGCGAGTGATGCAGAATTTTTCTATTCTTTTAAACCATATTATAGAGCAATGATTATTAGGAAGACGGCAGACACATTGAACCTGTATTAAACTAATTCCCGTGCATTTTATATTTATTTAGAATTTAAGTAGAATTTCTTGAATCTGTCGTTTTCGAGAAATTAATTCTTAACGTCAACGCGTTACTTACTAGTCACCCTGTACAATATATACATACAGAGCCTGATTTATCAGTAGGCGTATGTGATGCGGCCTAAGTGTGAGCTCGTAGGATTCCTGAAAATTATAGATTACTGAGAAAATAATTATAAAATGTGATTTGTGTTTATTTGTAAAGGCATTTAGAATCAAGAGCAATGTTAAAGGTGCATAGCAATGTTATTTTTAATATCAAAACGGGCATTTAGTGTTACCTAGTATTTCGTTATGGTAATTTACAACCTCAATATACTCTAGCCCGCACAATGACAGAAAATATATCCACGCTACCAGAAAAACATCGATTCTGGTAATTGAAGCAAAACAATCCTAATGTATTTGTCCGTTTCATTGCTAATTAAGGAAAGAAAATATTACTCTATGATACGTAAAGAAACGCAATGCAAGAGCTTTTACAGTTTGAGACGGGGGTTGAGGGTAGGGGAATCTGATGTATTAAGCTGCTATATGACTCCAGAAAACCACGAATGTAAAAGGGTACAAGTCATAAAACGCTGCGTTTTATATATCGGTGAATAGTGGTCGTATTAATATCAGTTTTTCTCTGTTCGAGAAATTACTATTTTTTTACGCTTGTGATTTCCCCCAAACATGAATGAAATATCAGGGGACCACAAAAAAAGTTAGCCTTCGTATTTTCTCGCTTTTTTTTCCTTCAAACTATTAGCACCTTAACTTAGGACCTTATTTTGACCATTTTTTTAATTAGAAGTATGTAGCTGAAACTAACGGTTGAAAAAGAAAGATCGTGCATGTTTAACGGGGACATGCTGCATAAAACAGTTCAAAAATGCTTACATAAAAGTATTTCATTATGCCGTTAATTCGATCGCATGTTTGTGGATGAAGCTTTTCAAAAGTATTGTATTGCTCAAATGAATGTAACTAAATTTTACTCTCGTAGGAACTTAATCATGTTGAAAAATGCTTTACTATTTCGAAATATAAACATGTTTTAGAAAAGAGATAATATCACTCGTAGAAGCAACAGTTTATTTTTCTAATAACGGAAATAAGTTACTTTTTAGGAAGTACGTAGCTGTATTTAAAAAAAATGTTTTTTAGAAAAACGCATCAAATAACAGGTAATGAATGACATGAAACGTAATTACGTATAGTCATGTGAGTGCGAATTACTATTCTCGAAATATATCAAGCATTATTTCTGAAAAGGATGTAAACATTTGAGAAGCAGAAGAAACAATTTTAAGAGAAAATGAAATTGCAAGTTTGTGAAAAGGAAATTTTCACTTTCCTTTTTTCATGGTGAGGATTTAAAAATACATCTGAGTGATTTTTTATATTTTATCAGTTATTATTTTTTCTGCTAGCCAGTTCTATAATTAAACATTGCAAATGGTGCAAGCCTGGTTCGAGCTCAGTTATTAGAGAAGTTATTGGAGGGAGCAAACAAGCAAACCGGGGGGCTGGGTAGACGCATCGAATCCACACAAGTCTTAATTACCAATCTTCAAGAGTTAAGCGATAGGGATTTCTCATAACCCAAAACTCGCCAGTAAGACTGTTTGAACCCCAGGATTAGAGTCAATGTCCTATGCAGTTTAGTGGTTAGGGCTGCTGTTTTTCGCCAAAACGTCCATAGCTTGATCCCTGGCATGAGTCATGGGAACAACCGACCACTTTTCAAGTGCTATTTGGTGAATCCAAAAGTTTCAGCTAAAAATTTGAGAATTCCTAGTATTAAAGCACGCCTATCCTCTTCATGGTCTTCGCGTTATGATCACTAATCGTTTTTTGAACTTCTATTTGGCACATATCAACTCACCCCCCCCCCCCCTCTCCTCACCCAAAAGAAAACTCTTGTTCGGCCCCTGTTTAGTATGCGAAAATATTAAAGCCCGGGAATTAATTCTACATATTGCACACAAAATTAAACTTAATTTTTTAAGAGAATCAAAACGACTCAGCGGAAACTATTTCTCTAGAATGCGACAGAAATAAATACGTAATTTTTTATCCCATATATTTCACTCCTTTGCATCCATAAAAAGTCATGCCCACGTATTTGGGGATTAGCTCCATGTGATGGATTGGCGAGGAAATTGGAGCCCAACCACAAGCCTTGACCTTAACCCAAGCCTGACTAGTGCAGGAACTGACGTTTCTCGTTGAATCTTTCGACGAAATACGAATGTATTATTCTGAGGTTATCTTCACCATGAGTAAGCCACCTTGTCAATCATTTCTATGTCTATTGGGATATTTAGTGTATTGGAAAATTATGTATATTTGTTGGGGCGTTGATTTTTTTAGATATAACTACGGCTCACAGCTTATCTCAATTATTGAATTGTTGAAATTATAGAATTTAGGTGTTGCAAACATACAATTCCAGAGAAGTGTTTTTTCGTGGCTCGTTGCTACCTCGTAGATAACTCGAGCTTTTAACTTCATTTGATTTAATACCTTTATGTGAAATAGTACTAAATACTTCTGCATTGTACACACAACTTGCTGCATTACCCAACGCTGCACAGTCTACCTCGAAAATAAAAGTTGTGTCAAGTGACGCATGTTCAACAATAAGGTTTTTTAAAAGAAAACAAATTGTGTGAAATATCTCGTCAACGTGCAGAAAAGGGCATTTTTCTGACTCAAAATTTAAATTTAGACGTCTTTGGACTTTTTTCTAAAATTCCGTCATTGTAATTAATGAGAGAGAAAAAATACACATTTGCCCAACCCATCAAATAAATTGCCTCACCCCAAAAATAATCTGAAGACAAGACTAGCTTCCTTCAGCACAGACTCTCAGAAATACTCGATATAATACGCCTGGAGACTCTCCCTGTCTTCACCTCTTAAGGCCCCTTAAATGGCAGACCAAGGCACCTCTAGGGCAAACTTCACCTTTACAAGAAGCTTCTCGTCTTTACACATTGGCCCCATGAAGATTCTCGCAGTCCATATAAAACAATTCCGCAGGCCCACCCACACGCCGAATTCCGTCGCGACAAGACAGCTGTCTGCTTAGCATCTGGTCAACACATTGGGAATCCCAACGCTAACCCCCGAGTTTCCCTGCTTGGGATGCTGAATGTTATTTTGAGGTGAAAAGTTAAGGAATATTTATGAGGTTTCCCCTACTCCATTCAGATGCCAATTATCTGGATGCTGAAGATTCGTTTGTTATTTTACACTTTTATGAGTTTGTTTGACCAAGTATAGAAACACCCTTCGAGACATTGAGAAATTGTGTTGGCTTAAAAGACAAATGCACCTCTTCTGTAACTAGAAAGCTTTTAGAGTAAGGGATTGTATAGTCAGAAGCATTATGTTTGTAAAGTGCTGCAATGGCACTTCCCAAGTGATAAAAATACCATGCGTTACTTTTTGAAAACCACATGGTCTGCATCATGAAGATCTCTGAGTGAAAAACAAACATAGATGCAATAGTATTTTACCTGGCTTTACAGATAGAAAATACGTGTAGTCGAGCTATATATTATCTTTTGGTTTTTAACTTCCAACCATATGCGCAGAAAAAGAAAACTAATCTTAAAGAGGGAAAAAATGAGTAGTCCTAGCAGTATCATCAAAAATCATCAAAATGCTTACAATATCTACCACTTATTCAAACTTTTCTCCACCCCACCTTTTAGTTCGCGCGCGCGCGTTTAGCCTTAGTTTACTTATTCAAACTGGTGGTAAGATTAGATCAAATTTTAAAACAGTAAGAATATTATTAGTAACTCGTGAAATGTTTTAAGAGCTGTAATTATCCAGTTATCATAGGAAAACTGGGGATATCCTGAAATTCACTCATACTAAAAAGTTTTAATGACAATCAGTTTCGCTGAAGCCACTGTAAGTGTCCATGACGTGATTTATTTTTAGCAGACCACGACCAAATACGGCGAAAATGATACCTACTAATCAGAAACTCTGCTACATATCCTCACCTCCCCCATCCCTCCTCTCTGCTCACTTATAGCATCTACGTTGTTTTGCTTTTACTAACTTCATATTTTTCTTCATTTTTATTTTCTCTCACCTCCAGTTTTTTTGTAATTTTGTAGCAGTTATTATTAATGCCATTTGTGCAGGCTTTTTTGTTTTTTTTTAAGTATCTTAACGGGAAGGGAAATGTGATTGATGTTATATAATTTAAATAAGTTCCAAATACATAAATTCAACTGTTTTTGAACCTTCAAGTAATGAAGCCATCATCAGAAATCAAGACAATATGACTGTTTGCAATTTTGAGCTTGGTTTTGTTTATGCAAAACAAACTTTTATTGAATTTTGTGACTGACTTTACATGAATGTGAGGCTTAATTTACACAAATGTGTAAACAATTATAGCAATTATACAAGTTTCTTTGTTGGCCTAATATCTTCATATATAAAGTAAATTTAAATAAAATATAAGATTAGAAGTTGCAGTTAATTTCATAAATGAAATAAAAAAGAACTTTCAGTACCTCTAACACATGTTCACAAAATGGTATTGTCAAAACTTGCCAGTAAAACTTGGAAGAAATAAGTGTTTAATCTTTTTAGCGTAATTCTATAAAAATTCATTCTTTTTTACCTCATGTGAAATAAAAAAAAAAAAACTACTGGTTGGCTGTGTGTCCTTAGTTTTGTGGAATTGAAGGGGCAAGTGGATAAAGTTGATATGTGACATTTGAATTTCGACGATTTACACAAATTCAAATTAGTGTGTGTTCAATCGTGTTAACTCACAAACACAATTGAAGGGGTAAGTTAATAAAGGTGATATGTGACATTTTTTTAAATTTATATAAAAAGCTTTCAAACAAAAAATTATTACTTAATCACCTTCATCCATAGTAAAAAGTAAGTTTTTTCAAAATTGTCACATATCACCTTTATCCACTTGCTCCTTCAATTACCCTAATGTATATCAGAGTTTAATATATACATATATTATATATATATATATATATATATATATATATATATATATATATATATATATATATGTGTGTGTGTGTGTGTGTGTTTATATATATTACTTTCTTTCTTTTCTAGCTTACTGCGGCCAAATATCCTAGTGTAGTGAAGATAGGCCATGCCCATGGAGGTCTTGGTAAACTTAAAGTGGAGAATCACTTCGACTTTCAAGACGTCGCCAGTGTTGTGGCAGTCAACAAGATGTACTGCATTGTAGAACCTTTCATTGATGCCAAGTATGATATTCACATACAGAAGATTGGAAATAACTATAAAGCTTTCATGTGAGTATCAATTAAAAGATTTTTGTCTTCTAGTTGTATAATAAGTTCAATTACCATTTTGTTATGTTTTAATTGAAAATGGGAAAAGAGTTTAAAAGGTGTTTTTCATTATAAGCTTCTAGAATTAAATAGGCTCTCATATGCTTTCCCCTCCCCTCAGATTTCGTAAGAATTAGTCAAAGTTTTAATATCACGGACTGTCACAATAAATCTGATGAAATTTAAAGGCATAAAAATCCGAATTTGGAAAGCAAATCTTTTTCGCTATCTTCCAAATACGTTGAGAAAGTTCAGAGCCTTCTACTTATTTAAGTAGAATATTTCCATACTAAAATTAAAAAAAAAAAAAAGTTTTGAAGTGTTCGAGTTAGTTTTATCCATTTTTGAAAATTTTACAGGAAAAACAAAAAGACATTTCCCGTTCTATTTAACTTCGCTAAAAGAGTCTTTATTTTCGTTCGATAAACATTCGGTGTAGTACTACAGTTTTGTTTTCTTCTTTTAAATAACCTGTATTATAGCAGTAAAAATGCAGTATTGGAACGGCGTTTCGACATCAATTCACGCCTGATATACCGCATGATTACAGTCTAACCTCGTTACAACAAATTAAGGGGACCTTTAAAACTGTAGTTCATCTTATCCGAACAATAATAAACAAGAAAAAATAGACGGAGATCACAAATGGAGCATGTAACATCACTGAGATCCCTCTAGCTGTAACTAGTTTTAAGCGTGATCGAAAGCGGAGTTAGACAGTTAAAGTTTCGATTTCAAGACACACTTATTTTTAAACTGCTGGTTAGAACGCCTTGATATTCCTTCAGAACAGTCGTTAGGATATAGGATTTAGTTAGGCGAAAGAAGAAAAAAAACTCTAAAAGGTACCAATACATGGCGTTGTCGAGGTAACTTAAGTGAAAAAGCCTACTAAAGGGGTTCGTTCCATACTAGAGCCTCCTACGGGTCTGCGAAACATTTACTATTCAATGGACGAAACTACGTGTTATTGAGAAAAGTGATTTTGGAAAAAGAGTTTTGAAAGCAGAATTTTTTTTATACACTGTCATTTTATCACAACTATGTCTGCGGTGCTTATCAGGCGCGCACCCAGGAGGGGGCTTTGGGGGCTTAAGCTCCCCCTATGACAAAACTGGACTTGAAGGCCTTAAGCATCAACGACATTTAAAATTTTTCCACGGTGTCAGAAACGATTCAAGTCATTAATAACTCAATATATACTACACTGTGAATCCAATTGAAATAACAAATACGCACACGTATAACATATACCTTGTCTTTCTTAAAGTCTTGGGGAAAGTGGGTAAATTCTCACTTACAAAAGACCGCTCCCCCTCGTCTACAATTTCCAAGAAACCAAGGCATTGTTTTCAATTAAATCATTCATTGTACATGTACAGACGCATGAGGTATGAGAATGGGGGCCTCAGTAAAGCATGGAACTTCAAATCACAGAGCGTCTCACCATCAAAACCAAAATAATTTTAATTTCGAGGATTTGTCATGGAAAATCATGATGTTTCGCAGTGGCGAATTACAGGTTTGAAGGATGGTCATAATGAAATTTTTAAAGCTCCTTTCTGTCAAAAACAGAATTCTATAAAACATTTTTATGCACATTTTTTGAATCGATTTCATAAAAGCCCCCTATGATCGGGGGGGGGGAGCAATTGCGACATGATTAGCCAGCCACTGATTTTCTGAGAAACAAGAAGAGATAAAAAGTTAAAACAGATTTTAAAGAATATAAAATGACATTAAAATGAAAGTACGAAAGAGAGAGAGAGGGAAAAAAAAGTGACCGAAGGGTATCTTTGCAAAATAAACAAATTAATCAAAAAAAAAAAAACTTACACTAAAGCCAGAAATTTCTGTACTTCTAACCAATGAGGGCGCTGGAAGGAAATTAAAAATTTCAGTACAGAAAACCAAAATTGTTAACTGAAAAATATTTTCCTATTTTCTCCATTTTGATTTAGAATAAAAATATTTAAAAAAAAAGTAGCTACGAAAATGGGAGGAAGGGGGTATCCGAACCTAATGCCTCTCTTTTTTTCGGCGTTAAAGTTAGAAAGGAATTATAGTTTTTGAGCTTCAAGTCTTGAAAAATTCCGGGAGAAAGTGAATGTCCTCAATGAAGATCGTCTAATAATTGGTTTTTGGAACATGAATTTCTAAAAATTTCCGGAGGTGAAAAGCGAGCCCCATTATCGAATATAGCCTACAGTTTTGTTTTTAAAACTTAATTTCAAAAAATTTTAAAAAAGCCACCCTCCTCCCACCAAATAATGATAAAAGGTCTTAAATTTCGTTTCTGGATCTTTAATTACGAAAAACTGCTGGTGCAGAGTACATGAATCCTATCGCTAAGGCTACCGATAAATGGACTATAACCACATTTTGAAGACTTCAAATTTTGCAAACTTTCCTGAGCTCTTAACATCGACAACAATGGAACCGCATTTCTCTAAGCTCAGTTTCGGGGAAAATATTCTGTGGAGTGTTCCACATTCCATCCATTCCCATAACGTCATCAAAGATGGTCTACAATGCATTTTTAGAACTTCAATTTCAAAAAATGTTCGAGGAAAGATCCCGAAAATCGTTTAAAATTGAGTTTTGAGATCTTTAACTTCGAAAAAAACATTCAGAGGAGAAAACCGAACCCTATGCCTTTCTCTAACATCATCAAAAATGCTATTGCGTTGTTTAGACATCAATTTTGGAAAATTTTCGGGTTGAGAGCGGTCGAACCCCATTCTTACTAAGATTAACTGAGTTTGTTATACATTTCGTTTTTGGAATTTCAACATCAAAAAATTGTTAGTGAAAAGTTCCAAAACCCCCATTCATTCTCCTAACATTTTCAAAGAGGGCCTACTGTGGTGTTTTTTGGACATCAATTTCGAAAATTTACAATGGGAGAGCCCCTGACTCGTGATCTTCCTAAGATTAACCAATGTCGTCTTAAACTGCGCTTTTCGAAGTTTAATATAGAAACATTCCTAAACCTCACCCCCAAACAATTGCAAAAATGACGTGCAATAATAACGTTTTTATGACCTCAAATTCTGAAAAAATATTAGATGAGTGCCGGCAAGTCTCAAATCTATTTAACATGACCAAAAGCTGTCTAACTGTTGTGATTTTGGGATCACATTTCAGAAATTTTTCTGGAGAGATTCTTGATTCGTGTCATAACGCTATTCTCGTGAGTGCATTAATCACCTCATCTTCAGTAAGGTTGGAAGATCCTCATAGTATTTATCATTTATTTTCTTACATAAACACAATATAAATAAGTAAAAAATTCACATAAAATTTAACAGAAGCAAGAGAGCTTCCAATCAAAAAAACAAAGCTTTACACTATTATTCTGGAAAAAATAAATATAAAGAAAGAAGGGGGGTAATCTATTAAAGTTTAGTATTTTCGCGATTTTAAAATTTTAATCCAATGGCCTCTGGATATAAAAGGGGTAGGGTTGCTTGATGTCAGAAATTAGCCCCCCCTTAAGTTAAATCTTGAGTGCGCCCCTGGTGCTTATGTCTTATTGTAGTAATAAGCATTTATTCGCACTAATGTAAACACTGGCAGCGCCATCTATCGGAAATTTTTCAACTTTTTCCTCCTTTGCAAAACAAATTTCCATGGTTCGACTGTTCTGTTGAAATACCAAGTTATTCTGAATAGTTGTCTCAAAATTAAAGCGTTTTGAAAACAAAACTTTAATTTTATGCACCCCGCCTGTAATATATTTTGACACTTAAATGCAATCGTTAAAATGCGTGTATGGGTGAATATCAGGAAAAGTGCCAATTTGACCATGACAATTTTCAATTTTTAAAAATACGCAGAAAATAAAATTAATGGAGTATTTCAAACACACATAAGTAACATTTTCAAAAAAAATAGGGGCATAGTCAAGATGAACATTTACCCCCATATTAGGGGGGTTATCTTTGAGCGTTACCGACATGATGAGAATGCTACCGATCTGACAAGTATTAGATTTCACACTTAATGTACAAAAGTAAACACGTTCACTACCTTTTATGTTTGAAAGGAAAATAATTTTTCGTCGAATATAATAACATGAACACAGCCTGGACTTTTTTTGTTTCATGAATAAAATTAGAGACTAACTAAAAGTTAGGGGAAGGGTGGGCATAGCGGCCACCCTAAGGAAAGTCTATTTTTTTCCACCTCTAAACTTTATTGAAACATTTTATAAATCCCTTCAACATTTAGTATGGTTACTTAGGCCTAATTAAAAATATAAACAACTAGATTTTTAAACTTTATTTGTACAAAATTTTTAATTTACCAAAAGCTGTCAAAGTGGCCACTGCCTAAATAGATTTAGATAGTATGGAAAAAATGAAACGCATTTAGTTTCAAAACTCAGAACATATGTATTAATGCTTTAAACAAAAATAGGCATTACTAAAAGTATGTGAAGTTATGAAATCACTGGTATTTACATAAATCACAAATAAACTCATCGTCCTCCTCTTCGGCTCCTGTGCAGGCTTCGTGAGCCCATTTCAGGCACCCAGAACATCTAATCCAGCCTTCGTTGTCCTTAGATTTCGAGTAACAATCACTACAGAAAAAACAATCGACGTTTCGAATCGAACAATCGAAGTGGCCACGGCTGTGGCTAAAATTCTTAACACAACGAAATTAATTCAAGACAGTCCGAGTTTGGCGGGGGAGGGAGATTTTCACTAAACTGTTCGTAAGTTTTAAATTTTAAAGCAAAATTATACTTTTGAGTGCAGTAGTTACGAACGAAGGTCTGAATATTTATGTGAAAGAAAAGAGGGTTAAATATGGCAATAATTTTGTTTGAAAACTCAAATTTTGCGGAAAAATTCATGTTTTTGAAGCATTAAAAAACAATAAATAAACTGCTTCCAATAATGCGAAAATTTGGCAGGAAAAACGATGCACTTGAAATTATCTTTATACTTTGAAACTCAACTCAACAAATTCATAACACGAAGAAAGAATTGCGAAAAAACATCGGTAACGCAGGCTTCAGTTTCGTAACAAATATCTTCTACTTCGACGATGTCGACCTGACAAATTTCTCGCAATATGATAGCTGAACATCCCTAATTAAAGATTCGAAAATAAAAACGCCTTATTATGTCCATGACAGTAGGTTTCTGTTCCATTATGCAAAAATAGATTGAAAAATGAATTTATTTTGTGTCTTAATTTCTGCTGCCGACATGACACTTCATTTGATAGAAACGGAAAAATCAAGATTGAACGAATCTTACCTATATTTCAATGCAACTGAAATGGAAACTTTCGACTGAAACTTAAACATCATATGTGAGGGCACTTTATTAATACCCAGGCACTTTATTAATACCAAAAAATGTTTCGTCTTGAAATTATCATCGCTGAAATTTACCTCTCGACATGTTATGAAAACTTGTGACAAGCAGAAATTGCATTTTTTTATCAATATAAATTTATTTTATCTAAAACACAAGAGTTAATCTTCATAGACGAACATAAAACAGGTTATTTCCTTCAGTATATGTTTCTGCTGCGATGTTTTACAATCCACGGGATTCTTTTTTTTTAATTTGCAATTCGAATGTGTGACGCGCTGCCGACATGACATTGAAGCAACAAATAGAGTTTTACTGTCACGAATTAAATCAGAATCGAAAAATTTTGTTATGGATTGTATGTGCGACGAAGTTTACAGTATGAAAATAGAAACATTTTTGGTTTTTATTTGGAAGTGCTTGGGAAATTCATTTGCGACTTAAATTAGCACTTTTCTTGATATTGACCGGTATGCATAAAAATGAGGAAGTCACATATAGCAACATAAATAATGTGGTTGCTAAGATAATCAGCTCGTTTGGATCTTTATAAGTTTTATTATTTTTTTTTTAATCGGCTTTCGCTCCTACTAAAAAAAATTAAGATGACACGTGCAAAAAATCTAAACTATGTTGTGTTGACAGGTAACATTCGCATTCAACCAGGCGTCTGTTTATAAAGGACTAATATTTCTTGAAGACACCTCTTCCCTGTTATAAATCTTCAGTTTCTGCAACGCTAACCGACAGAGCGGAAAAGATCAAAAGCAGTCTTAAATTGAAAGTGGGTTCTTTTTTATGCTCGTACCTCGTACCTTGCGTGTTTATAAATGTAACACGGTTTAGATTTTGATATCCGAGTTTCAAGACTCAAAGAGGAGAATTATCATTCCTCAATGGTAGCTCTAATGGTGTGGTGAGCTTAAAAGAGAGCTCTGATAAATATGCCATAATTCTTATTCAATACCAATAACGTTTCGAAAAAGGCCTATTTATTTTTGGATATGTAACTGAAAAATGGTAAGAGATGCTTTGTGCTAAAATATGGTAAAAATGATAGAAGAACGTAAACAAAGAGCAAATTGTTAAAATAATTTTTCATACCAATTTATGATTCATTTACGTTGTTTTTTCATTTTAATCCAACTAAAATATGCAGTTTGTTTTTAATTTTTCACGTAACGTAGTGTTCCTTCATATAAAAAGATTTAATAAAAATATTTATCTTAGCTCTGAAACTTGTTAAAAGAAATATAGTAGTCCCTCGTTACTTCGCGATTCGACTTTCGCGGCTTCACTCTATCGCGGTTTTAAAATCGTATTCATTTGCCATTTTTAATGGGCTCGTCTGAACTCTAACCTTCAAAATAGTAATAAAATATTCATTTAAGTAAGGCAAGTTCTTATGTGAGAAAGAGTAGATCTAGTTGTGAGGGGAGGGGCGGGGGATTTATAAAAAATCTGAATTGAGTCAATAATCGCCATCTACTTTTCACTGTAAAACACTTGTTGGTAGGTATTCTTAGGTTTAATGCCACAAGAGCATTGATAGTCGAGACTGTGCAAATTAAACTAAGCTTACTGTTGTCATGGCTGAGCTGTGAGTGCAATTGCTTCAGTTCTGCCTTAGCCCTGGCTTATGGGTGGCAACTCCTTGCATATTACCCAGCTTTTGCCTTCAAATTTCGAGTTAAGCCGCACCATGGTTTGCGGACGCTCGCTGGTATGATAAATTCATTTTATCTACCAGTTTGCTGGCAATCTTAGCTACAATAAGAGGATATTTGCCTCCAGCTCAGCTATTGGCTATTACTGACTGAAGAGTCCAGAATAAGGACGAAACTGCAGTCTCAGGATGTCATAGCTGAGCTGTGGGCATAATTGCTTCAGTTCTGCCTTAGCCCTGGCTTATGGGCGGTAACTAGTTGCATAAGCTTACTGCGTTCAACATTGGGGAGTGAATATCATTGTATTATTTCAAGGGGATAAAGGCGCTTCTAAATGGCGTTTAACAAGTAGCTCTCTGAACTATAAGCATGTCTTCAATAGAGAAGGAATACAGTGGGGCGGAGCAAGGAGTTGCTGTTACTCTTTTACAATATTTCCTCGCCAAGTTTTATTATTTTCAAAATTAGTGGTAGTATACAAGAACTTAGGTATGCTTACAGTTTGAAACAGAATAATAGCTGTGATATTGATAACGTCTAATATATCTTATTTTCTCATATTTTGTGCAGTATAACTATGTAATATGAGGGTAATAATGACTAAATGGAGTTGTTTCACGGACAGAGAGCTAAAATTATGTTAAAAAATGAATTCAAAAGGTAATAAATAATTTTTATATGCTTTCTTTGGTAAAATATAGTATTTAAAAAAATCCTACTTCGCAAGAATTCACCTATCGCGGCAGAATCTGTAACGGATAAACTGCGATAAACGAGGGTTAACTGTAGCCTGCTTTGAAGGTAAAATGTCCAGAATTTCAACTTCTGAGTACGAATTAACTCTACGCATACCTTGTATTGACTATTGTTTGAGCTGAAAAACGACTGATTGGACAGAAATAAAATAAGACAACTGTAAAATTGTGCTAAAAAGAAAATGAAAGGAAAATTTCTTGCTTACTGACATATTATCAAGTACACGCTGTATTTCCTTGAAAATTAGGACTTTATTTACATTTTTTTTTTTTTTCATTTTAGTTATATTTTATCACAAAGCATATTTTATCCTTTTTCATTATATCATTGATTATTCAATGCATTTCTTAGGGTTATGGGAAGTATAACAGCTCACTACAGGAAGAAGAATATTCTACCTCTCAACAAAATGCTAGAGGATTTAAGTACATTCAATCATTCAATGTTCTAAAGATCTAAATGAATATATTTTTGTTAACCAATATCAATCGGAAAAATAATTGTGATTTAGCACTAATAGATAAAGATGGTATTGGAAATGGTAAGAACGTGATTGAAGATTCTAACAAAATAGTATAACAACAGGTTTGGACTATAGCTACTCACAAATGAAAAATTAACTGTTAGTCGGATAGATTGGAAAAGAAGGTAAACTCCATAGGTCACAGGTTTAGACGTTCAAAACTGAGGGAGATTTATAGTGTATAAAAAGTAATATATTATAAATGGAAATTCATATAAACGAGTACTTGAAGAGTGTTTAAAACACAAAGTAATAACAATCACATAGCATAAAACAAAGAAAGTGAACAATGTTTTTTTTTTTTTCTTTTTGGAAAAAAGAGACAAGAATCAACGATGACAGATAAAAAGTAAGAATATTACAAGTGATGAAATATGTACTTCTTTTGCACAGTTACAGTCAAAAATCAATATGCATTGAGTTATACGCCAATTCAAATGATTTAAACTTAAGAGGTTAATGGCTGATGCATAATTTTTTAATTGGGATTCATTTCTGAAAATGTTTTTTGAAATTTTGAATCGCTCTTGCGTACTTGGTCAAATGAGAACAAACTGGAATTATTGGGTGTAAGGTAAGAATATAAGGTAACATTTCTTCATTTTTGTTGGTTCAGATGATTTTTGTAATCTAGGCGAAAATCGATTTCTGGAAACTGGAAGGCAAATATGGGTTCCGCCATGCTGGAGCAGATTCCTATGACAGAGAGATACAAGAAGTGGGTAGACGAAGTTTCGGAGCTTTTTGGTGGATTGGATATTTGCGCAGTCGAAGCTATCCAAGGCAAAGACGGCAGGGAACATATAATAGAGGTGAGTAAAGATAGTATTAACTAATTTATTGGCACGCCGAATTATTCATAGTTATCTTCCTCACTTAACCTTTTATGAAGCAAAACTTTTTCAAGTGCCAAGTTAGATTTATAGTTAAATATTGTTTTGGAAGGTCGTTGATACTAGAATCAAAGTTTAACAAGCTTAATTGGCACGTTAAACTGTATGTCATGTTCATTACTGACCTTTTATGGAGCAAAACTTTTTCAAGTGCCAAATTAGATTTCCAGTTAACTATTTTTCTCAAATATAACTGAAGCTAGGATTTAATTTAATTAAATTTATCTGGCACACTTAAATATACCTTATTTATGTTTTTATCACTTAAACATTAATAGAGCAAAACTTGTACAAGTGCCAAACGACATTTTAAATTAACTATTACTCCGGAATACAAACTATACTAGGATTTAATCAAACCCGCCATGGCTCTTAGCGGAAATTGTTCGTATTCATACAGATATTGCTACTTCAGAGAAAGAATTTCAGCTAAACTAGCTCATTTTGCTTGAAATGAATTTCTGGCATGCTATATGCTTTTAGCGATTTTCAAGTTTTGTTACTTCAGTTTTTTCTTAGAAAATAGTAGCGTTATTTTGACCTTAACGTTAAATCGATTGGTTGGCATTAGATAGGTAAGTTTGAACTATATTTTATTTTTACTTTTCCTGGCACATTGTATGAAAAAGTTTCGCATCATTTAAGGTAAGTACCACAATCCAAGTTTTTGAAACAAATTGTGAAATTTATTTATGTATACTGTAATTTTTTTAATTAAATTTTATGTCTATAAACCTTAATAAAAAAAACCTCAGTTTTATATAACCTTCAAGTTTCAAACGTGAAATCGTTTCAGAATTTATTTCAGTTTTATTCCCAGTAGTGCTAAAATTCAATTGAATAAATCCAACGGGGTAAGCCGCAATTTTGTACCGTATCATATTGATTTTTTGTGCAGTAGGTGCAAAACGGTATTCGTTTCAGCTCCATTTTAATGGGGGCGGGACGTGAGGGGATAGAGAATCATCCCTAACTGCGTCTTGACAAATGAAGTTCAATCGACAGCGATTCAAGTCTCCTTTCAAAAATTATTGAAAAAAAAAAATGTGAAGATGCAGATCATATTAATATTAATACCATTTGTTATAAATTGCATTCTAATATATCATTTCAATAGACTTATTAAAAAAAAGTATTTAAAAGTAGTAGTTTAAGCGCAGTAATCGCAATGCAGCACATCGGCATTAAATAGCAAATTTAAAATATAAACTAGCAACTATTACAAAAGAAACCATGTTCTTTTGAAAAAATTATAAATAAACCTAATGAGCTAGAGTTGCGATACTTAAAAAGTCAATAAAATCTAATATTAACATATAATATAGAAATGCTAGCTTGCTGAAACAAAGTTTCATGTAAACGTAATTAAGCTATTTGAATGCAAGCTCTACTTCAAAAACAAAATTTTAAACAAACATAGGTCACTTTTGTTGCTTATAATTTTAATGACCTATACTTGCTTGAAGACATGTCAAGGTTTCAATCTTTCAGCGATGCTAATTTTACCGTTATTTTTATGCAATGCTTGTCAAACTTTGTTATGAAAAAAAAAAAAGAGTAGTTTTGCCATAAGTTCAATGCAGTAGAAGTTGACGTCATACAGTATGGGTCGCCATCATTCCTCAAAATAAATTTACTTGCAAATAAGGAACGACTCCGATTAATTTTATTGTGACCTGGTATGAAAGTCAATGAAATTTTTCAATTTTATGCAGATGAAGATTGTCATGCTATGTGAAATTGAAGATTGTTCTCAATTTTCTATCCCGAAATTTAACTCATACGCAATATTAAAGGGAAAATGAAAGCTCATGAGTGTAGACATAGCTTAACAGTCATGAGAATTCTTAGGGTGATAGGGATTACGAATAGAGTGTTTAACCCCTTCCAGGCTCATTTTATTTCGGAATTACGGATTAAAAAATGTCATTTTTTTATGCTTATTTTCATACATACATATCTTTTTAAACATAATAGCATCATTCGCATGCGACATTTCCAACAAATAAATGTAAAAATATCTATTTAAATAAATGAGTAATTTCGGGATTACGGATTAAAAAAAGTCAATTTTTTTATGCTTATTTTCATACGTACATATCTTTTTAAACATAATAGCATCATTCGCACGCAACATTTCCTAAAAATAAATGTAAAAATATCTATTTAAATAAATGAGTAATAAATGAATATTTACCTGTAAAGTTGGCTTTCTGTATGGCAGAAATCATTATACTTTCGAGTTGGCGCCTACTCTGATCTTAAATCTACAGCTCAAAACACTGTATAGTTATGTTATCAAGTAGCAACAATCGTAAATAAAAGCATCCGAAACCATAAAAGGGACATGTGAAATAATTCGGGAAAGACTGGTTGTGTAGTGTTAATTTTCACACTGCCCGAGCTACACTCGGGATGAGCCAGAATGGAACATTTCGCTTGCCCGAGTCCAGCTCGGGAAAAGCCGGGAAGAGGTTAACTAACAATAGACAAAATATTTTTTCCATGCTTCCTACATGAATGCATAGTACTTCCATACCGAATTCAATATATTGAACATGAATATGATAAAGAAGCAGCTGAATTTCATTTTTTTTAATGCTTTCGCGATCTTTAGAAAAACGGAAATTGTCTGCTTCCCTTAATTGAAACCTCATATTTGCGCATGCATCAGGTCTGCTCTGATTTATCAAAATGTGGGTGCAAATCCAAAAGGAAGAGGATGCAAATTGAAATGCAAAATAACGTGTTCAGAAGTTTTTCCAAAGTACTATCGAAAAGACGAAGATAGCAAGTGCGAGCGGTAAGTGCTGATCCTCCACCTATCTATCGTCCCTTTCTTTTTAAAATGGAAGGGAAGAAAAAAAAAAAGGGTTTACAGGCTTTCCCTGGTAGACTTTTTTGAAAAACTGATAAAGATCAAAAAACTCAATTTTAGACTTTCTTTAGTGACTTCAGAGGAAGATTCAGAAGCCTACCCGCATTTTTTTTTCTAAATAGAAGACATAGAAACGTAATTCCACATACCTTTGCTGATGTTAAAATAAGGAGGAGAGGGTACCTAATAAAAAAAATCCAAATCTGGAGGCCATCTTTGAAGTTAAAGGATGGAGTGATCTTGTTCGGGGAGTCCTCTCCCGGCAATTTTTCAAAACTGGAATCTAAAAATTGCAATTTTATTCAACTCTATGGTTCGGGTGATCTTATCAAAATTTTTAAATTAAAATCCTAAAAGAGTTTAGGCGATCATTGGTGATCAAAAAGTACGAGGGCCTCTTTAACAGATATTTACAAAAACTGCTTATCCATGTATCTAAGTTTTCGATAGATCACTTTCGTAACAAAAAACGTAAATGTCTCTGCAATAGCAGTTAACCGACTTTTTCAATGAGATATTAGTGTTCATTGTGTCAAATTCATTCAGAATTGGGTACTTCCACCGAAGAAGCAATTTCATTGTTGCCCAGTGTTATTATTTTGTGAGAAATATTGCTTTCGTGATACATTCTAAGTGTAGTAATCATCTTGTTAAATATTTTCCAGGTGA